>APFE031574893.1:0-36521 GCA_000404065.3 Pinus taeda | reverse complement strand
GGGGTGAGACCACTCAAATGGCCAAAACCTGTAAAATTCTCAAAAATGCCAAAAATGCCTCAAAACTCTCAAAATTTCTTGGGTTTGCTGCTAGGAGGATGCTAATGAGTGTCATGATGAGTGAGAGAAGCCTCAGCCAAGATACGGAGCGGGTTGGTCTTCTTTCTCGTTTTTGTGCCTTGACCAACTATACTGGAAACATGAGATTGCCATAGGATAAGCTTGTAAATCTGTCAAAGAGGTGGGCTCCTCTCTCTTATGATGACCACCTTTGCCCCCACTACGAGGCCTCCGCTGTACCTCAACCTCTGTAGAAGAAGACTGGTCATCACTTTGCTCACAGGTTTGGGTGTCTGACATGGTTTATGGGCAAAGTGGACAAATTGGACTGCTGTCTCTGCCTGCAAAAGTGCTGAACTCTATGCTGTTTCAAGGGGAAAAAACATGAGGGGAATGTTAGGGGAGGGATCTTTTAACGAGGAATGGGAATGTGTGATAATATAGGGAATTTTTTAAGGGAAACTTTACACATTGTCATGCATATAGGATCCGTTTTATCATTGGGAAATCATTTGCCAAGAACATTCATATGGGACAAAACATGTATGATAATGAAAATGGAAGGGGCATACATGAATCAAGAGGGACATAGGGACACCATCCAAATTCACTGAGGAGTTCATGTGTGTTATAAGGCAGATTCTACTCTTTTTGTTCTTTAAGGGTTACATGCACATTAAGGAGTACATACTCATCATTTTCACATGAAGGGAAAGTGTTTCATGTATAAGGGGATGTCAAGGATATATAGAGGTTTGTACATGCTTTTAAATATACACCAAATTAAATTTACATGACTCTCTTCAGTCTTTACAATGTATCTTTTCTTTTTGTTTTAGTTTTTTGCATGTGTATGGTAGAGGGAATTAGGGTTTGAGTGCTTGTGAGAGGGGTAGGGTTTGTAACTTAGGGATGGGGGTAGGGCAACATTTATGTGCAAATGAAATAGGACAGAGATGCAAACATGAAATGAAAGAGTGGAAAAAGGAAGGGATCAATGGGACAATAAACACTTGAAACAGTCACAAAACCCTAGCATTTTACAAACATTAGCAATAGCCATATTAATCCATTCACTTGCAACTTTAAATGATAAAACCATGACACACATCATTATTTTCACCATCCATATCATCATTCATGAATTGAGTGCCTACCTCGATCAATTTAGCACGCAAGAGGGCAATTTAGTCGATTTGGAGTGGTTTTGGAAAAAACAGTTTGAGTGGTCGCGCCCTGCCTAAGTGGTCGTGCCCTTGAGAAAAATACACTGCAGAGGGGTCGCTGAGTGGTCGCGCCCCACCCAACTGGTCGCGCATCGAGCTTGAGTGGTTGCGCCCCTGAAAATGACTTCAACTTGCTGCAAATCGCCTCCTTTGACCTCTCACTTGTTTTTGCAAGCTCTCAAATGCATAATGAGGCTGTTTAGAGGGAAATTTACTCTTTATAGGCCCAAATTTGAAAAAATTAACTTACCAAAGCCACTTTCTAATGTTTTTTTTTGACATTCACTTTTAACACTGTTTTGAGTTCCCTTTGTCCTGAATTTGATCTTTTAAGTGCTTTAACTCCGTTCTTTTTGCAGGTTGACCATCTGATGGACTCTGGCGAGGAAACCAGGGTTATTGCCGGCATTCTGAAGAATTTTGAAAATTTTCCTTATTTTTGCAAATTTCACATGGCCTTGGGTTTAAAAACAGAGTTTTTAAATCCAAGGTATAAATGAGCTGTAGCTGATGAAAAATATCAATAGAACATATTTACATACCTCCTTCTGGCTTGCTGGGACTATTAGACCTTTGACTCATGACCTTGCATTGATTTTGACCGAAACCCTAGACCTAGACTTGGGATTTCAAGACAAAAATAAAACAAGTGTGACACAAGCTTATTCAAGTGATATGACCTGATTCCAGCAAAGCCAAGAAGGGAACAAGGACCAGCTCCTCCATCAGTTTTATGGCATGCCTAACGGGATGCAAAACTGATACTGATGAGACACCTACCTATGCACATGCAAAGAGCTTTTGATCACCGATGGAGGGCTCAAGACCGACACTAACAGTAGGATGATGAAATCTAATTTTATTTAAGTCTCACCTACACCTGACACTATTATGGATATTCAAGCTTAGGCTTCATTTAATGAATTTTATTTTAACTTGAAGCAAACTGTATACAAATTCATGTAATAGGGTCTAATTCATCCACACTAATACATTAATGTTATTCGAAGACGGTGTTAGTGAGAGTCAATTCTACATGGTCATGAACAAATAATTATTTTCCTTCAAATCAACAATGATTGGTTCAAAGAGCGTTATTAAAAAATCCTTGCAATTTCATCACAAAACGAAGACAAAAGACAACGAAAGCATCTTGTGCAAAGTGAATTTATATTGTGTTTCCTCTCGTGCAAGGATAAGTTAATGTATCTTCAATATGATCCTCAATGTTATATGTTTTAAGGCTAAGTGATCTCCCTAACATTATTTCTTATTGATTTGCAAATTGAAAAAATAGAAGAACGATTTCAATATGTTTAAAATATTATATAAGGATATAAAGAGAAAAGGAAATTGTAGACTAGATACATAACTCAGATCTAACACTCCTGGTTCACTTCAACATTTTTCTAAACATAGAATAGATAAAGTGTTAGAAGAACAAGAAATGTTAGTTCTGAATATTTTCATTTTACTTGAGAAGTAACTCAACTTGAATAAGGATAGTACAAGCTAGCAAGATAATAAGAATATCAGATAATGTTAAACAACAATAGTTCCACAACTTATTTTTGAAGAAGAAGCAAGTGAAATCGTTGATCATAGTCTTGAAGCAGAATCAAAAGCACAATTGTGAAATCATAAAAAACACAATGCATAAAAAATATTTTTCAAATAAAAGCTACTCTCATATTGTTTTTTAAAGAGATCCAGCCATTCAATTTTTAGAGACCAGGGGGCCACCAAGGAAGTGATGTTGACAAATCGGAAAGGAGTGAAAAAATATGTTAGATTCGATCATGGCACCAGTTCAGGATCCTCTCAATATATTTGTACTCATGCTTCCAAGGCATTGAGAGTTCACCATAATGCCACTAAAGAGGAAGCATGCCTTGGAAGCATGTTGAGACCCATAATTACATTAGCGGAATTAACATTGGAGGCATGTCAAGACCCATAATGCCACCAACGCAATGCTTCCATTTACAAATGACATTGACTTGTTCTCAAGAGAATCAAACTACAACCCACAATAAATTAAGACTTAACCCCCATCTGCTCTTAGAAAGCTCTCTAATCTGTTTGGTAAGTGCAATTATGGGCTTCAAAGTTCACCTAGATTTAGAAAATGTATCGCAAAAAGTAATAAAGAGGAGAATAAGGTGGCTGGAAAGAAAGACACTCAAAGTCTAAGGAGGTATGAAGTGAAAAATGTTTCTTCAAGGTATCACTCTGTCCCAAGTCCCAACAAAGATGTTCACGAAAAAAGTACATCAAGAGGTTATGCTCGAAGTAGTAACTCTACCACTGACATGAAAAAGAGAATCCCGATCCACAAAACTTGATTTAAAAACGAAAAATTTAGAGTAAGAAAACACCTTTTCATCTACGTAGAGCAAAGAGAAAATGGTAGGACCAGGAGGACAGGGAGAAAATGCACATGATTTCGTTGTTAATGTTGTTGCTACTCATATCAAAGAAAAAATTGAATCCATCTCTCAGGAGTGCCTCATAGACAATGAAGTGGATGGAATTCGTAGACAACCTTGTATCGATGAGAAAAGTGAATTTCCAAGCCCAAATTATGTGTTGGACAAACATTTACAGCAAGACAGTCCAAGTCTGCTAAAACAACAACAATTTGTAGAAAAACAATCCAAGATAGCTCAAACAACAATCTGTAGATAGCTCTAAGATAACTCAAACAAAAATCTGTAGAAAAACAATTTGTCAAACAAAAACATAGTTTTTGAAGCAAAAGATCATGAACAACATCTATGGTTTCCAATATGGGAACCATACCCAAAACCATAAATCCACAGTCCATAATTTTTTTTTTTAAACCCTACTAAAATACCCAAAGCAATTTTTTAAAAACCCTACTAAAATACCCAAAAAATGAGCTAAAATTCCCAACCAAATAGTGAATTAAATGTGTTGAAAAACATAGAGAACCAAAATTTGTAAACCCCACTAAAATACCCAAAGAATGAGCTAAAATTCACAACAATGGATTGAATGTATTGAAAAACACAAAGTTTTGCTGGTAGGAAAATGTCGTCCTACCAGAGAGATGGAGAAGCCGCCACCATGCCTGAATGCCACTGCAAACCTTACTATATCACTTCTACAACAGATAGAGAGATTACCTGTAATAGAAACCTAACAAAATTAGTTCTAGAGCACCTGGTTGAAAATTTTGTAACAAATTCACTCATAAAACTACAAAAACATCAACTTACTGGAATCTCCTACAGGCTCCATCACAGTCCATAGGCCACACAATCAACAAAGAGAATAGGCCCGGTGTTAAACCCCCGATAACCTAAGTGGAACAATGTTTGGAATATGTGTGAGCCCCCATCGAACTAGACAAAACAACAACATTAGTAATGGTACCCCCCATGAACCAGGTGAAACAACCTCAAGTGGAATGGTAAACCCCCCATGAACTAGGTAAAACAACCACAGATGTAATGGTAAACCCCCCACAAACCTATCCAAACAACAACAACCCTTGAGAAACGTAGACAAGTATGCACAAGTGAACCAGATAAGGAGGTTGGACAAACAACAGTCAGGGTGGCTTAGTGGCCACACACCAGGCTTGAACAAGAATGAACAGGGCATCAAAGAACCTTTGGAAAACAAAATACTGGAAACTCTAGATGCGTAGTAGTTGGATTTTTTAATGTTCCCATTCACCTGGACACGTGGACAAATGTTTTTTTTCGGGTGTCATACGATGATGCCACTGGGAATTTCACGTGGTTTACCATCACGACAGGTTGGGCGTGCAACAATTGGCATCCCTCCCCTATGTCTAGCCATAAAGTGCCCCTATCTTTGTGAAAGATATTTAAAGAAAGTATGAGGATTGAATTTGAAGCTTTCTTTATTTGAAGTCTATGTTATAATAATTTAATATGATAAAAAGGTCCGTTGGATTATGAGATAGATTTTAATTTTTTAATTTAAATGTATTTTAAGATGTAAAAATTTTATTTTGCTAGAGGCAGAGGAGTAATTTTGTAACCATTCAAAGCCTGCATTTTTATTTAATCCAGTTATTCCAAGCATTATTGATATTTCAATCCAGTTAATTTATGAATTTTCTACTTCGCTTGAAATTTACTAGTATTATGACATAATGTATTGCATAATGAAATTTTGGTCAATAAATCTTTTTTGCATTTGGAATAAAAAAAACATTAACTTTAATTGTCAATTTGGGTTTCTAATTTGATGAACCAAAGCAAAAAAGTTTTAATATTATATGATTTGACATCAATTTAAAAAAAAAAATATTATATTAAAAACATATTTAATAAATACCATCTTAAAAAATATATTTGATTTAATTTATTAATATATTTAAAATAACAATTTATTTTATTTATATTAGGTTATTTTATCATACATAAATGATAAAGCAATTTTTTCACCATATTAAAAAAAATATTAAACTATGAGTTACTAGGAACAATTCAATTGGTGATTCCTGTGTTATGAATTATTGTGTAAACCATGGAATCAAGGTTCAAATCCTCATAAACCAAACCACCAAAAACATAAAAATAAACTATAATTTATAAAGTACATTTCTATTAAATACATAAAGTATATTTATATTAAATAAAATTTTGAAAATTCTTTTTGTTTGTCAAGTGGGTTGAGTTCATCAGAGATTACGCCAGGCTTGACCTGTGGCTTGAGAAACTATGACCCAAGGGCATCTAAGCTATCAAAATCACTTGGGGATCACCACTGGCCTGGGCCACACCAACTGATGCAAAAGCATGAGGCTTGAAGGCAAAAGGCTTCAAACTTATTCCAAAAATACAAAAAAAGTTACAAGCAAAGGAGTGGGATCCTTTAACTGTCAATTTACAAGCTTTCTAGATAGGATTTGAGCTAGGATTTATGGATTGAGTGGTTTTGTAATTAATTCATGCAGTTTTGATTTAGTTGAGATTCTCAAGGAGAATATCGACCAGATTTTAGATATTGTTCAAGATTAGGCAAATTCGATCCAGTGTTTAAGGATCTGATTGTTAGATGAAATGGTATTTATGTAAGTTCTAAATGATTGTAAAAGGATTTTGACTGATTCGGCTTGGTTTGGCCATATAAGATTTAGTTGCAGAAATTATATCTCTATGTATTTTTGTGTTGAATTGGTCAATCCAGGAGGTGTTGCATCCCTCTGTAGTATCTCTGTGTATCATTGAATTTCCAATTTGGCTTGAAATATTAGAGTTCTGTGTGATCACTTTTAAATTCTTTTCGTCACGTATTAGCAACTGTAGGGGTGAAAGTGTACAGATTTCTTAATTAGAACTGAAGTCCCGCACTCATTCTTAACCATTGATTTCATTTTCAACATCTTACGTCACCGTCAACAGTGGGGTTTAGGCCTGTTTTAATCCATGTGTTAATCGAAGTCCCGCGAGCCGTAGGATCTAATGGCTTCTGTTATCCAATGGATATCGGATCTTAAGACGATCAAGCGTTAATATCAAAAACTGGACCCAAACTTTTATAAATTGAGGATTTATAAACCTTATCAGCTCCGCGAGGGTGGGTAAATGTTGCACAGATTCCCATGTGATATCATAGTGACCATTGGATCATTGATGACTGTTGACCATTGGATCAATATTGCATCACGTTATTCAGGAGGGAAATGAACCTTGGCTTGGAGGAATTGCGAAATGCGATACAAAAATCACCAATTAATATCGCATTGCATGTTCATGAGTGAGTGAACCTTATCCTCTGATATTGCGATTTGCAATGTACGAAGCTTAAGGGACTTGTAAAAGCATTTGTCATTGCAGCTAGAAGTTAGCGGTTCTGTTAATTTAGCATAATAGCCAACTTTGGAAGTAGATGACTGATACTTCGCAGGAAATCCAAGAAGAAATTATGCCTGAACTTGCTGAAATCGTTTCTAGGATTGAATGATTGTCCATTACACCTGCACCAAGGCCACCATTTGTGGTATCAGAGCAGCTTACTGACACTGAACAGGATATCAAGGATCAGAAAAAGAAATCCAACATGGCTTTCAGAGTTGGAGGAAGAGGTGGTGGTCGAAGAAGAGGATGACCAATTGCAAATGCTGAAGTGTTGGAAGCTATGCAACAGATGCAAGCTAGATTGGAAGAAGTGGAAATGAGAAGAGATGCAAATTCTGGAGATGTTAGTGAACCTGAAGCTGGAGTTGCAGAAGATGAGGAAACACAAATGTAACTCCTGAAACGAGCTTCTTTAGGTCAATATTGAGATCCACATCCAAGCCTAGAATTGAAGTCTCAATCTACACAGGGAATTTAAGCCATGAGGAATTGATAGACTGGATAAATGACATGGAGAAATTCTTCGATTATGAAGAAACATATGAAGGAAATAAGGTGAAGTTTGCTGTCACAAAACTAAAAGGACATGCAACACTTTGGTGGGATGGAGTGCAGGCAGAAAGAAGAAGACTTGGAAAACAACCAATTAAGAATTGGAACAGGATGGTGGCAAAACTAGAAAGTAAGCTTCTGCCAAGTGACTATCAACAAACATTATTTAGATAGATGCAGAATCTTAGATAGAGGTCTATGACAGTAAATGAATACAAAGAGAAATTCTACAAAGTGAGTATAAGAGCAGGACAAATAGAAGATACATATGAGAAGGTTTCCAGATCCGTGAATGGTCTTAGAATGGACATTCAAGATGAAATAAGTGTACTTTCTCCTAAAATAGTAGAAGAGGCTTATCAGATGGTACTAAAGGCTAAAGAAAAACTCATGAGGAAGCAGTCTGCCAGAAATAGAGGTACTTTCCGAGGAAGTGGAAGACAAGGTGGTAGAGGAAGATCTACAACACCTGGAGTGGAGCTAGTACTAGCTCAAGTTAGTATGCATCCACAGGAGGTGATGCAAGTGCTAGAGGGATTTTTTCCATAGGAAGAGGAGGTAGAGGTAGAGGAAGAGAAGTTAGATGTTACAGATGTAACAAGCTAGGACACAAAGCTTATGAGTGCCCAAAAAATATAGGAACGAATAAGAGGAATGCAATTGTTGCAAAAACTGAAGAGGAAGCAACAAAGGTAATAGACGAAGAGAATGTACCAGAGAAAGGGGAATATTTTGTAGTCAACAAAATTTTGTTAAAACCAGCTAAGGAAATTGTTGAACCAACACAAAGGAAAACCTTGTTCAGGACTATGTGTAAGGTTCAAGGTAGGTGTTGTCAGATGATAATAGACAATGGTAGTACAGATAATTTGATCTCCATAAAAGTGGTGGAGAAGTTGAAATTGAAAACAAAAAAAATCCAACACCTTACAAGGTGTCATGGCTTCAAAAGGGGTATCAGTTAGCAGTGAATGAGAAATGTAAAGTGGAGTTGCATTTGGGAAAATACAAAGACAACATTTTGTGCGATGTGATGCATATGGATGTGTGTCATATATTGTTGGGTAGACCATGGCAGTATGACAGAGGAGCTATGCACGATGGAAATAAGAACACATACAAATTCAGCATAGATGGTGTCAATCATACATTGCTTCCACTAGAGGAAGAGGATACATCAAAGAAACCTAATCCAAAGACCCTTTCGCTAAGTGGAAAGGAGTACTTACAACAAATAGAAGAAGAAGAGGTAAGTTTTGCGTTGGTTTGCAAAACCAAGGTAATAATTACTACCACAAAAGTTTCTGATTTACCAATTGAAATCCAAGAGACGCTGGATAATTATTGTGATATCATTGTAGATGATTTGCCTGATGAGTTACCACCCATTAGAAAAATCAGTCATCACATAGATTTGATTCCAGGAGAAAATCTACCTAATAAAGTAACTTACAAGATGACTCCCACAGAGAATGAAGAGATCAGTAAACAAGTTCAGGAACTACTAGACAAGGGATTGGTTAGAAAGAGTTTGAGTCCTTGTGCAGTGCCAATAATGTTGAGCCCAAAGAAAGATGGAGGCTGGAGAATGTGCAATGACTCAAGAGCAATCACTAAGATAACAATCACGTACAGATTTCCTTTACCTAGAATCAAATATTTGATGGATTGTTTGAGTGGAGCTAGATATTTTACAAAGTTAGATTTAAAAAGTGGTTATCATCAAATCAGAATTAGAGAGGGAGATGAGTAAACTGCTTTTAAAACCAATGAAGGATTGTATGAGTGGATGGTAATGCCTTTTGGATTGGCGAATGCCCCTAGTACATTTATGAGACTTATGAATGAAGTTCTGAAGGAATTTATTGGTAAATTTGTAATAGTATATATGGACGATATATTAGTTTACAACAGATCTAAGGAGGAACATGTGAGACATCTGAATTATGTCTTACAAAGGCTACAACAAGAAAAGTTACAGTTAAATTTAAAGAAATGTTCATTCATGAAGGAGGGGTTGGTGTATTTGGGCTTCGTTGTTTCTGTTGAGGGGTTAAAGATGGATCCATGGAAGATCAAGGCTATTATGGAGTGGCCTTCACCAAAAAGTGTCTTTAAGGTAAGAAGTTTTCACGGTCTTGCTAGTTTTTATAGGAAATTCATAAGGAATTTTAGTAAGATTAATGCTTCAATTATTGACACAATAAAGAAGGACAAACAACCATTTAAATGGACTGCTGAAGCAGAAAAGAACTTGCACCTGTTGAAGAGAAATATTACTAAGAAACCTATTTTGATTTTGCCTGATTTTAATAAACCTTTTCAAGTGAAGTGTGATGCCAGTGGAGAAGCCATTGGAGATGTTTTGAGTCAGGAGGACCGGCCTGTAGCTTACTTTAGTGAAAATATGAATGAGTCAAAGAAGGAATATTCTTCTTATGATAAGGAGTTTTATGTGGTGGTGCAGTCTTTGAAGAAGTAGAGACATTACTTGATGTCCAAGGAGTTCATACTATATTCAAATAACCATGCATTACAATACATTATGCAACAACCAAAGCTTAACCAGACGAATGCAAAATGGGTAGAATACCTGCAAAGTTTTAATTTTGTATTAAAACATATAATTGGTCAATCAAACAAAGTAGCAGATGCCTTAAGTAGAAAAACCATTTTTGTTCAAGAAAGTCAAATTCAAGTGTTGGGTTTTGATTTTCTTAAAGAGTTATATGAGAAAGATCTAGATTTAAAGAGGCATTTGAAGCTTGTAGAAATCCTGTTTTTTTAGACAAAAGAAAGTCGCTGGATTATTTTTTGCAAGAGGGACTGTTGTTTAAAAGAAATCAACTGTGCATATGAAGTTGTTCTATGAGGACGAATTTGATCAAGGAGAAACACAGTGGAGGACTTGGAGGGAATTTTGGTGCAGATTGACTTATGAACAGTTGAACAGGTTTTATTTTTGGCCGAAAATGAGGTCTGAAGTGGAAAGGTATGTGAAAAATTGTAAAGTCTGTCAGTATGCAAAGGGAAGGAGTCAAAACACAGGTTTGTATGTTCCATTACCTATTCCAGATAGGCCTTGGGATATGGTAAGTATGGACTTTGTTTTGGGTTTACCAAAAACTCAAAGAGGAAATGATTCAATTTATGTAGTAGTTGACAGATTTTCAAAAATGGCACATTTTATTCCATGTTATAAAACCAATGATGCTACTCACATTGCTAATCTGTTTTTAAGGAGATTGTAAGATTACATGGGTTACCTAAGAGCATTGTTTCAGACAAAGACACCGGATTTGTTAGACATTTCTGGAGGACATTATGGAAGAAGCTTGGAACTAAATTGAGTTTCAGTTCTGCTTATCATCCTCATACTGATGGATAGACTGAAGTTGTAAATAGAAGCTTAGGTAATATTTTGAGAAGTCTTGCAGGTGAACATCCAAAATAGTGGGATCAAGTATTGGCACAGGTAGAATATGCATATAATGATTCTCCTAACAAGAGTACAGGGTAGAGTCCATTCCATATAATCTATGGAATGCACCCAAGAGGAATGTTTGAATTGTGAGACTTGGGAAAAACTGAAAGGAGAAGTGCTAAAGGAGAAGATTTTGTTACAGAAGTTCAAGAAATACATGAATAGGTAAAACAACAAGTATAGGACAAAAACATAAAATACAAGGGCGTAGCAGATTTGAAGAAAAGATAAGTTAATTTTGAGGTTGGAGATTTGGTTTTAGCACACCTGAGGAAGGAAAAATTTCCAAAAAGGGAGTATAATAAACTAAAGTTTAAGAAAATTGGACCATGCAGAGTCTTGAGAAAATTTTCTACAAATGCATATGAAATTGAATTACCCCATGATATTGGAATATCTCCAATTTTTAATGTTGTTGACTTATACAGGTATGAAAAGGAATAGGTAGATGACACAACAGAAGATCAAGAAGATCAAGAGATTTATTGGGTAAAACAATAACCTATAGCAAAGGAATTGAAGCCAGAGAGGATTTTGGACAAGAAATTGTTGAAGAAGACAAGAGGACAATAATATTTTCAGTATTTGGTCAAATGGAAAGATCAACCAATTGCTGAAGCTAATTGGATGATAGATTCCATGCTACATAAGTTGGGCAGTTCTGTAGAAGAGCTAAAGGACAGGAGCCCATGAAGATTTTTGTCCTCGGGAGTTTGATGCAGGAGCATGAGGCTTGAAGAAAAAAGGCTTCAAACTTATTCCAAAAATACAAAAAAAATTACAAGCAAAGGAGTGGGATCCTTTAGCTGTCAATTTACAAGCTTTCTAGATAGGATTTGAGCTAGGATTTAGGGATTGAGTGGTTTTGTAATTAATTCATGCAGTTTTGATTCAGTTGAGATTCTCAAGGAGAATATCGACTAGATTAGATATTGTTCAAGATTAGGCAAATTCGATCCAATGTTTAAGGATCTGATTGTTAGATGAAATGGTATTTATGTAAGTTCTGAATGATTGTAAAAGGATTTTGACTGATTTGGTTTGGATTGGCCATATAAGATTTAGTTGCAGAAATTATATCTCTATGTATTTTTGTGTAAAATTGGTCAATCCCAGAGGTTTTCATCCCTCCGTAGTATCTCTGTGTATCATTGAATTTCCAGTTTGGCTTGAAATATTATAGTTTTGTGTGATCGCTTTTAAATTATTTTCGCCGTGTATTAGCAATTGCGGGGGTGAAAGTGTATAGATTTTTTAATCAAAATTGAATTCCCGCACTCATTCTTAACCGTTGATTTCATTTTCAACGTCTTATGTCACCATCCACAGCGGGGTTTAGGCCTGTTTTAATCTGTGCGTTAATCAAAGTCCCGCGAATCGTAGGATCTAATGGATTCTGTTATCCATTGATATCGGGTCTTAAGACAATCATGCGTTAATCTCAAAAACTGGACTCGAACTTTTATAAATAGAGGAATTATAAACCTTATTAGCTCCGTGAGGGCAGGTAAACATCGTGCATATTCCTGTGTGATATCACAGTGACTGTTGGATCACTGATGACTGCTGACCATTGGATCAATATCGCATCGCATCATTCATGAGGGAAATGAACCTTGGCCTGAAGGAATTGCAAAATACG
The DNA here is from genome assembly GCA_000404065.3 of Pinus taeda. Lineage (NCBI taxonomy): Eukaryota > Viridiplantae > Streptophyta > Pinopsida > Pinales > Pinaceae > Pinus > Pinus taeda. The sequence goes on along the minus strand of APFE031574893.1, from coordinate 23,696 downwards.
ACGTGCGATACGAAAATCACCATTTAATATCACATCGCATGTTCATGAGCAAGTGAACCTTACCCTCTGATATTCTGATTTGCGATGTGCGAAGCTTAAGGGACTTGTAAAAGCATTTGTCATTGCGGCTAGAAGTTAGCATTTCTATTAATTTAGAAAAATAGCCAACTTTGGAAGTAGATGACTGATACTCCGCAGGAAATCCAAAAAGAAATTCCGCCTAAACTTACTGAAATCATTTCTGGGTTTGAACGATTGTCCATTACACCTGCACCCAGGCCACCACCAACCCTTAACATGATTGAATTTTTTCCCACAGAGTTTTGAACTAGTGACCTTCACTGTCTATTCTACACCTCATCATTGTTTATTCTATGCCCTGTGGGAAAATTTTGAAAATTCTTATTATAATATATTTGTTATATTTAGAAAATCTACAAATAAATGTACTGAAATTTAAAGCCAATTTTGAAATATATAATAATAATAATATTTCATACATATATATTATATATATATATATATAGACACACACACACAAGCATAAATTGTTAGGAGTTAATTACTCATATATTTACATATAAAATGAAGTGAAGTGTCTTTTTTTGTTTTGAACAAAATAGGTAGCTTTTCATATTAACATCAAACTAGTTACAAGGCTAGATCTTTTTACATATTCAACTGATACCTCTTCACCCGAGTTCATACAAATCCAAAGAAGGCCTTGATTTCTACTACACTTTCTATTTGCTATATAACTATATTGATACTGTCTAAAGACCTTCAAAAATACTCCTAAAACTAAAACATATTTGCAATACATCATTCAAGAAGACAATTAAACTAGCTTCCACTTGATGATCCATGATCCATTTTCAGTCCTGTAGTTTCCTCTACCCTCTTGCATCAATTGTTCTTGAACAAGAGCTTGGTTGGTTCCCATCTCTTCCCTTGCATCCTTGTTCATGTTGATTCCCTCCGCTCCCCTATTGATTGTGGCTTCCAATTTTCTCAGACAACTATCCATTTTAACTAGATTTCCCTGCACTATCTATCTTGCTTTGTAATAAATCAGTCTTTTGGTTGAGAAGTTGCATCTGAACCTCATTCTTTGTGTCCACCATTTTTCCTTTTTGATTAAGAAAATAGATAATGTGCTCCATAGTCGTAGAAATGTTATCTAGCTGACAGGTAATCTCCTAATTCTCCCTAATGGTTTAAATATGTAATTTGTCATCCATGCTCTCTCTTGCATCTTCAGCAAATGTATCACATGTAGAATCTTGTTTCTAGTCACATACCTCAACGTTTAGGCTAATTACCTTGCTTATATTGTATAGACTTCCTCCTGACCAACTTGATCTTGTCAACTAGTGCGACCACTAGTGAGATTTAATACAATGTCCTGCCTTTTTCATTGCACTAGCTAGACATTCCTTGCTTGTTTCATCACCATGACAACTATTAACCAACGCCATTAAGGATCTCTTGCTCAAGCGTGTTTGCATCACCATTTTGATGGATAAGTTTTATTGCAGATCCCACTTGCATTTACTAAAATTGACGCTAATCCACTAACTATCCCATGTTTCATGTACATGAATAAGCCTTGGCCAGGTGTTTGGAAGGGCCCAAGCCCTTGCATTAAAGAAATGTTGTCAATCTTCAATGGATTGATTCTGGAGGATCACTAATCAAGGATGAGATCAGATATGAGGCCATCGGGCCTCCCAATTACTAATCTTTCCACTAATTGCACTTATTCTGATTGATGCACCATTTGCTTGGAATTTAACTTCTACTTTCATGGTAAAGGTTTAAAGATAACATTGCTATGATCTTGGGACAACATTCCTTGTTTTAGGGCAACTCCTTTATTCGCTAATGCATCTTTCATGGAATTCATATGCCTCTTCTCGACATGATGAAACTCTACTGAATCAAATTTCCCAATTTTCATTTTTACCCTTTGTAAAATTGGAAGTTGAACATTGATGGAGTTCTCTTTGATTTTAACTATTTGTTGGGTGACGATCATGAAGTTCCCATATACAATCAATTGTCGAATTTTCCTTGAAATTGCCAACTCTAGCCCCTGCCACAAAGCCAAATATTCAACTTGGTTATTTGTAGCACTCTGCAAGCCCAAAGCATATTGAATCTCTATTTTTTCATTGAGGCAATATATAACCCCTCCCACTCCTCTCTCCCCTGAATTACCTTTCAATGCACCATAAAAAAACATAGAGTATTACCCCTACTGATCCGCCAATTTTGAAATTCCTAATTATCCATTCTTATGTAAAATGAATTTTGAACAACTAGTTCATGTATGAAGGTGTCAACATGACATGATACTTTACCTAGGTTGAGAAAATCCCGCTTGCTTGGTGACAATTTCTCCAATTAAGACGAATATAACCATGGTTCGTGATAGCTTTAAAGAGTAGGTTTAGAGCCTTAATAATCGTTATAGACAAATTTGGACGTTCTCCATTCAATATAGCTTTGTTGTGTATTATTCATACATCGCAACATAGGTACATAGGAAGGGCCATCCAACATCGCATAGTCATTGAGCTAAATTTCCCGTTCCATGGGATTTTAGTTTTCCAGACTTCAAACATATCATTCCAAGTATTCATGATGCTTGAAATGGAGATGGCTTTATCTAGGGTGTTTTGCCTAACATCCACAATAAATTTACACCTTCAAAATACATGGGGAGTGTCTTTTTCTGCCAGTTCGTAGAGGACACCCCTCAAAGGCCCTTGGATATTCCTCTTTTTAAGGTTCTTGATCATCAAAATTTTCCCATGAACCATTACCCAATAGAAAATGTTGATTTTTGGCAAGCCATCCTTTTGCCATATTTTACCCCAAAGCTTATCTAATGATCAATGAGGTAACTTTTTAACTATTGTTTCATAGGCAACTTTAACTAAATAAACACTTTTTTGATGACCCATCCAAATTTGTTGATCCATCATTGTAACTTCAATCAGGGCAAGACCTTTTAACTAATTCACTAGAGTTACCCTGAGTCTGAAAGTCAGGAGGGAGATCTTGGAAATCCCATCCTGTCCAATGTCCTTGATTGTCCCATTGTGAGATATCGACAATCTTGTTGTATCCCTTTGACTACATCCAATTCACTAGCTTCCAAATTCCCCCATTCTCTGCCATTAACCTTGCTGATGACACTCCATCCTTCCATAATTTGATGCAAACTCCATTCCTAGCTTGCCATCCTAAATGATCTAATATAATAGGAGCCTCTATTTTGCATAGCTTCCAAAATTTTGAGCCTTTCTCTGACCAAGTTTCATTTTTCACTCTAATGGGCCTACTTTTATAAAAATATTTTTGTAGAAAGGCTTACTTGCACCATTCTTAGAATTAGAGAGGAGGCACCATATTGTTTTTGCTCCCCAAGTTGGACTAATGAATTGGGGGCCTTCAATTGCTAATCCTCCATAATTTTTAGGAAGGCAAACTATATTCCAATTAACCAAATGAAACTTTTTTTTAATTATTCTTACCTCCCCGCCAAAGAATTTTTTGAATAAGGTCACCAATCTAGTTGATCACTCCTTTCGGGGCTAGTAAACTAGATCCCATATAAACAAGAAGGGATGATAAGATTGATTTGATCAATACAACCTTGCTTGTTGCATTTAAACAATGCACTCCCCAAGAATGTATTTTTATTTATTTATTATTTATTTATTTATTTTTTTTTAATTTAAATTTTTTTTTTTTTTTTTTTTTTAATTTTGGGCGCTTCCTGCCATGATTTAGCATTTGTGCTCCTAACGATATGGAATCCCTAAATACTTTAAATGATCTCCATCCAATTTTCAACAAGGAATTATAATACCTTGAAATTTCAGCTAAAGTTGCTTCTGGGAAGTTCTATCCGTAAAGATATTTCTTTTGTTGTTAACCAACCCTCCCAAAAGATCAAAGTAAGTATTCATAAGTTTTTTGAAGTGATTTACAATAATTTTTGAAGCCCCCTTGAGAAGGATAGTGTCATTTGAAAACTGCAAGTAATTGACCCCTTTTATATTTCGAGCAATGCTTAGTCCAACGATCTTTCTTTCCAACCTTGATTTTTCTATATTTATGCTCAAAATTTCAACAACAATGATGTAAAGTAGAGGAGAAAGGGGGCAACCTTGCCTTAATCCCCTTGAGGCCACGAAAGAAGAAGTGGGTTGAGCATTTATCAATGGTGCAATACATGATGACCCAATACAAGATTTGATCCATCCAATAAAGTCACTACAAAAACCCAATTTTTGAGCGTTAAATATAAGAAAGAATGTCTTACCCAATTGAAAGCATTGGCCATATCAAATTTGATGACCAATCCCAGCTCTCTTGCTTCCTTAATGGAATGAATTACTTCCTAAATTAGAATAATATTACAAAATTTGTTTATGTTGCATGATGCCCCCTTGATTTTCAAAGATGATCTCTAGTAAGAGTTTCTTCAATCTTGACGCTCTAATTTTAGTGAGGATTTTATACACAACATTACAAAGAGAAATAGGTCGGAAATGAGAGAAGTTCACAAGATTTGACTCTTTGGGAATTAATGCAAGAAAAGAAGAATTTGTATTTTCCCAATCTTATCTTTCCTTTATGTTCATTTAACATCTCAACTGGTCCTTTTTTATCATGGACCAAAAGGCTCTATAAAATCTTATAGTGAAATTGTACAAACTAGGAGCCTTATCTATATCCAAAGCCCAAATTACTTCTATAACCTCCACTTCCTCTATTTCTTTGATGAGTTGTTGATTAGATGATTATGAAACAATGGAGGGAATGCATTGAAGAAACTCTTGGGATTGTTCCACATCTACATCTCTATCTTCCTTGTATAGTGCCCAAAAATGGGGAAATGCTTCCTACTTAATATTTGAAAAGGCTATCAACCTTGGATTGCCTTTTGGCACTACTTCCTTCACTCAATTTCTTATCTCTCTAGCTTTGGCTTGCTTGTGAAAAAACAGGCAGTGTTTTGGTCTCCTGCTTGCAACCATAAACTTCAAGATTTTAGCTTTCGGTATTCTTCTTTTTGTTTGATTGCTGAGACAATTTGTCTAGTCAGTTCCCTTTCTTATCAAGATGCCAAATCTCCACTTAACAATTTTTGATTAGATTTTGATCGAAAGGACTAAGATTAAAATTAAGAGAAAATCTGCGGACTTATTATTTTTCAAGCAATGCTCTGACTTCAAACCACAGTTACCAAGTTCGACCGTATCAGCTAAAAAAATACGTTAATTCGCCAGTTCGGTTCGGTACGGCGATAAATTCGGTGCATTCGGATTCGGTACGGTGCAAACATATTTGTCAAGGTACCCTGCTCCAGTTGGCTGTCTCCTGCTTCGTCCGTTCACTTGAACGTGTCTCCCACAAGAGCATGAACGTATTGTGCTTCGTTATATCTGCTTCATTATACCTAACAATGGCGTGATGGCCTGTGCTTCGTTATACCTGCTTTGTCTGTGCTTCGTTACACCTAACCATGCTTCGTTACACTTAACCATGGCCATATGTAAGGTATACGGTAAATAGAGTTGGAAGTTTGAATTTTTTAAATTAAGGAATTTTCAGACATGGTCTATAGTGTTGTATTTATGTAAATTTAAAAATACTGATTTATTTTATTTTACTTATTTTTTTACAAAATAAAATCTACATTTATTTCATTAAATTAAAAATTTGTTTTTTAATAGTTAAATTAGTGAAAATAGGTCATTGAATTTACTTTTTAATTGGTGAATAAGAATTGGCAAGGTAAATTTTTAATTCCAGCTTTGCTTTGTTGTTGTATTGGAGGAAATTTTTAATTTCAATTGATCCATTGGAAAAATACAAGTTCAGCTCTGCTCAACATTGGTGAAAATAATATAGGGAAGGGCAAAACAAGTTTGGAACTGGGCAACCTTATTGGAAAATTGAAATAATGTAGAGAAAGGCAAAGCTAATGCTAAAATCAATTACCTTTTATAAATTTTCTTATAAGAAATATAAATATATTATAATATATACTAATAAAAAAAATTCGTTTTTTTTATTTATTTTTTTTTCCAATAATAAATATCAACTTCTTAATTCATTGAGTGATGTACAGAAGCTTGAATACAGAAATACCATCTTTTTTCTAATACTTAAGAATTGATAATTCTTATTGGAAAAAAAAATAAAAATAAAATATATATAATTTTTTAATAGAAAAATTAAAAAATATAATTTCTATATTAGAAAATTCTTATAAAATTACAATTTGCAATTAAAAAAAAAGATATCTTACGTTACAAGAATTATAAATAAGAATATTGGTTGCAAATTAATAATCTTTATAAAACATTTAAAAAACAATCCTATTTTGGAAAAATCAATTTGTACCCTTTTTATATTTTTATTAAAAATTTTGAAGATAATGATTGTTTATTTAAATTTATAAAAAAAAAAATAAATAAAAATATATTTAAGTATTTGTAAGATGTATAGTGTCGAATTTCCGTATTGAATTTTATACAGTCAAATTTTTTCCGTATCGTATCGAATTCGAATCCGAATCCGAATTCGAATTTGGTAACTATGCTTCAAACTTACCCCCTCTTGTCAAGCATAGACTTCGTAACAATCATAATGAGAGAGCGTTTTCCAGACTCAACTTAGCATTAATTTGCAGTGAGCTTAAAATAACTGGAGCTGATTTAAATAGATTATCTTGCATGACATGTAGGATGCACCTGAAACTTGCTAGCATTATCCACAATGACTGTCGGAATGTAATTGATGCCTCAGCTGCCCTCAACGCCAGTAAAGAAGGATTAACGGCCATAGATCGTTAGTCTAGTAAAATTCACAAATTAGATTCAACAAAGAATCGTATTATGAACACATACAAAAATAACAGTTATTATAATTCCGAGTCTAGGGATACGCCTGGAGATAACAAGGACCATAATAATGTTAACGTTGTTGCCGGAAACACGAAAATTATAACAACAGATGACTATGAGGAATCCATTGATAACTCCATGAACACTAATAACACCGTGGTTATGCAGTCACATGCTGTGTGTGATTCACGCTCTCTTGAAACAACCGTTGGAAATAATTTTAGTGATAAGTTGACCGATGCGATTATGGATATTAATTCCCCTAAACAACAACGCAAATCTCTTGAAATATCCGCCTGAAATGCTTTCAATAACGAGAGGACTAACGTGTCTATCGTTATTAACGCTTTCCTGAAACATCCAATGGAAACGTTAATAATGAGAAGACTAGATTATCGTTAAATGTTTTCTTAAACATCCAATCCAATGAAAACTTTAACCAGTGTTATAGAGTAGCTATTCCTTATCATTTAATTTAAATATAATTCAATTAAAATAAAAACATTGAATTCAACTTAGTGTTAAGGTTTTTAGATTGCAGTAGTCTATAATGCGACTTTTTGAAAGCTTTTCCGGCAGATTTTTCCGGCCAAAATCCGGCAGCAATTTACTGGAATCCCAAGTTTGATAGCTAGTTTCTGCACAATCAATGGCTCCCAGGGGTTTTTCAGGGCGCTGAATCCAAATATGCAGTTAAAAAACCATTTTAACTGCTAAAAATCAAGATTTGACCTCATTTCTTCCGCCGGATTCCGTCACCGGAATCTCCAAAAAGTCGCATTATAGACAACTCCATTTTAAATTGGTATCTATTAAGCATTTAGAATAATCAAATGTTTTAAAGTATAATTTTTTCATTTAAATTCATATCATGTATTGATTCTTTCATATTAATGAATCTATGATTACAAACATTTTTTATTTGAATAAAGAGATCCCAAATCTATGTTAAGCATTTAGAATAATCAAATGTTTTAAAGTATAATTTTTTCATTTAAGTTCATGTCATATATTGATCCTTTCATATTAATGAATCTATGAGTACAAACAACCTTTATTTGAATAAAGAATAAAGAGATCTCAAATTTATGCTGTCCAAATGCGAAAGTATTTCTAGAACTTCTAAACCATTTGGCTTGCACAAGTTGAAGAAATATTCTTGTAAATATTGTTTAACTTCTTATATAAGTCCTTCTTTGCCTCCTACATCATGTTAGCTAGTATACAGACTATAATGAATTTATTCATATCATAACCTAGACATACATTACCAAGAGAAAAAGAATCTCCCTATGGTCAAGGTGATAGTCTAGTATGAGACATACACTTAGGTGCCATTAACTATGCCCTAAAGCTCTAGGATGATACAATTGTAGTTGATTTAGACTTTGTACATTATAAGATTTTTTTTGAAGAAAAACCTATGGATTTAGTTCACCTATAGAACTATTCAAACTATCAAATAGTTTGTTTAGCACATATGATAGGGAAAAATATATTCTACAAGTAAAGCAACACTTTTCTAGGATGTATATAGAAGTTTCTAAAATAAATGAAAGAACAAAAGAATCTAAAAATTGGATAAAGGGAATAAATAAGAAAATAGATTTAATTTTAGACATTATATTTTGCAAAATAGCTTGAGAGGAGAAACCTCTTTAGCCTTGTCTCCTCGCACAATTGAAAAAATGGAAAATCAAATTTACTATTTTATTTATTCTTCTCCATGTGGAAAAGAAAAACATAGTAACTTAAAATATTATATCAAGTAGCTAAAAAAAATAAAAGAATGAGTTCTACTACAAATCTTGCTAAAGATAAAATTGCCTAAATCTTCGAATTCCAGGGGCCCCTATTAAATAACTTGAAAGAAATTGAAATAGAGATGCCCAACTTTATCGGTATAAATCCTCTAGCATACAAGATCCACCTAGAAATGCCAAAGACAACTAAGGTGGAAAACCTTTCCACTCTGCATGGGAAAATAGTGTAATGTTAAATATGGATCTAAGAGAAATATCCCATCTAATCCTAATAACTTAGTAGATTTTCCTAGTATCTTTAAAGATAATATACTAGAGATAACATTGACCCAACACCTATAATAATTTTAAATTGTATATCATAAAAATAAATATTGATGATTTTTGCAAGATGAAATGCCTAGGTGAAGACTAAGGAATTTATTTTTAGGAATAGAGTTACTTGGAGTGATTTGGCACTTAGATTGACATGGGGATTTATATGTATTTTAGAACTCTACAGGGAAATATTAGACCCTAATGAAAAGTTGAGAATTATGGAATCTGAAAAACACCTAAAAGAACTAACTAGAGTTGTAGTTGTTCAATTCTATGGAAATTCTTTGTTAAATGAACAATTACTTACATATTTATTCATAAGTACAAGTTGTATGATATTTCACAAGTTCCTAAATTCTTTGTGATATGGTAGGATTTTCTTTACCAAACACAAAATTCTAACAATACTACATATGTAAGAAAGTATCTAGTAATAATTCCATAATTAGTCAAGGAAACTTATCCTTCAAAAATTGTAAAAATGTAAATGAAGGATTTAATCGTCAAGTCTATTCAAAAGGATTTTATGCAACAAAATATAGTCAAAGCAATATGAAAACAACTAGGATTTAATAAAAAAGTATGTGATACATATGCAAAAACCTTTCATTTTGGCTATAAAAACAAACAACATAAGCATAAATCCAAATGTGGATCTAATTGCGATTGTAAGAAATGTAAGTACTCTCATTATCAACCTTAATATCAAGCTTACAAGAGTCCTAAATCCTTTAAACATCATCCTCCTAAACAAAAGACATATTGCAAGAAACAGACTACTCCAACCAAGAAATCCAATTGTTATATTTGTCATAAGCCTAGCCACTAGGAAAATCAATGTCCTCTACGAGGAAAAACCAAACAACAACAAAAAATTATTGACTTGTTTACACATGCTTATAATCCTACTGAATGGGATCCTATTGATTTTCAACATTCAAATAACAACTATTTGAGCTTAACATATTCTTCATATACTTTTGATGATGATATTTCTTATGATTTTGATGATAATCTCGATTTCCTTTCTTTCTTTTCTTTAAAAATGCTTCGTTTTGATACCTCCTCTGTCAATTTCTCTAAAAAAATTGAACAACTCATTGCCCACATTTCTTCTATTTATGCTAGTGCTTTTCATCTTAGTAAGAAGCTTGATGAAGCTCAATGAAGCTCTCAGGAACACAACTATTTATCCGTGCAACAACAGGTTTACCAAGATGTGCATTTTCATGCCTCGTGGAAAGATTATGAGTGGGAAAGAAGTAGCAAACTTGTTCTTTGGACAGGTTTGGGTGCATTTTTGAATCCCAAAGAGCACCATTTCAGACAGGGACACAACATTTCTCAATACATTTTGGACTAGATTTTGGGAGGATCTGGACACAAAGTTGAATATGTTTACAACATTCCATCCATAAACAAATGGGAAAACAAAAGTAGTCAACAAGACTTTGGTGCAACTTTTCATGGGTTACAATCAAAAGCATCCAATGACATGGGATGAAAATATGGTATATACAAAACACTCTTATAATAGAGAAGTTCACACTTCTATTGGTAAGTCCCCATTTGAAAATTGTTTTGGATATTTTCCACCTTCACCTTTGGTTATTTCATATGGACGAGCAGTGAGGGAGGATCTTACAAGAGATGCATTAAGCATATAATTTTTTGTTGAGAAGATTAGACAAATACATCTACAAGTATGAGAGATGCTATAAAAGTCACAGGAAAAACACAAGGTCATGCATGATCATCCCAGAATAGAGAATTCATTCATATTGGGATACTAAGTATGGTTACAGTTGAACAAGGAGACACTACATATCTTGGTAAGAAAATTAAGGCTCGGTGATATGGTCCCTTCAAGATATTTGGAAATGTGGATATAGTTCCTATAAACCTAGTCTACCCCCATACATGCACATTTACTCAATAATGAATGTGGAAATATTGAAAATTTATGAGCCTTCCATGCTAGATCAATAAAAGGACCAAGTGCTACCTTATGTAGACGATTTAGCACCATATTCTTAAGTAGAGTTCATAGAGGATATGATTTTGCAGAAGAGGTACAAAATTGCAAGATAGGGGTAGAATGATCTTTGGAAGATTGGGATGAAAAACTAATTTCCAAGCAAGGCTAGATGATACTCCAAGGAGAAGGTAAAGGGAAAAATTTCCTCTTAGTAAAATATTTTTTAGACCAAAATCCTCCCAAAATGGGGTTTTATGACTTGGATTGGATCATTATATTAATTTTTACCCATCTTGATGCTTTAAGAGTGGAAAAATTGGAGGAATCATCTCACAAGACTATTATTACCACTAAGTCCCAGTGTGGCAAATTGGTATTTAAAACCTTCCAGAGGAAGTTTGAGGAATTTAATGAAGTTTTTTTGGGTTCAGAAAATATCACTTGTGTTAGAACCCTTACTGTATTCTACACTCAAATACCTTTCCAATGGCACCAGAAAGACCTAAAAAAGAGTTTGTATGCAACCCAAGGTGTCGACCTTCATGATTAGAGAGGATGTCGTGTTAGCTCCATTACTCATGGAAAAGGGGATAGCCATGTGACCATGATGAAGAAAACTCAACAATATTTGAGTTGTAACTCACATTGAGGGTTGAATGGGTCAAATTTAACCTGTAGTTGGCTATAAGGTTGTGTGATAATCATGACACTAAGAGGAAAAGGGGTTCAATTCTATTCCAGAGCATTTTGTTCCATAGTAGAGCATAGTAGTTGAGCATGGAAAGAGAGAGGGAAAAATAGATAGGGATTATGTTCTCTAGAAGTCCATTGGCCATAGGTCTCACTTCTTTCTATTTGGATTGTTTCCATTCAAAGAAAGATAAAGCATAGCAACCTCACCTTCTAGTTAGGTTTTCTCCCGAAAAAATTTCCTATACCATATCTTGTGTTATTGTAATTTCATAAGTGATTTATTTATTTATTTATTCAAGTTTAACATTAAATTAATTTAAAAACAAAATACAAATTAAATTTAGTGTTCTTTGCTACTAGCTGCCCAACTGGGAAACCAACCGAGTAACACAGATTTATTGGATTTACCAAATTGTCATTGAAAATAAACATTTGCCTGCCAATATTTCAAAATAGAAGAAATCGTGGTTCACAGGGACAGAACCACCCATATTTGTGTTAAGAGAGTGATCACAGTATGGATCCTCTAGCACTGACCGGTTGCAAGGCCAATTGAATTGAGATAACGACCGAGAGGCTACATAAGATAACACCCCTGAGCTTAGGGATGAGCTGCTGCGCCCTTGTTGTTGTGCCATAAAAGGTGTATACGTCTCGCTTCCTCCTTTCGGTATAGGTCTTAAGGGAGTGTAATGGCCCCATGAAGGGAGATGTGCAATGTCTGATGGAAATTAAAGCCTTTGGCCAATTTTCAAGCAAATCCCCCTTTCTTTTTTATTGAAATTTCCCTTCGATTACCATCCCCTGTATCTCTAATCCAACCTGGTAAACCCTTCGACCTTCCTTCAGCATGCCGGGGTGAGATCTTGCATTGCGATTTCCTCATAAGAGCTCCTTAGAGGAAGCAGAATTTCCCGGGGCAATCTCCATTCCAATGAGGCATAATTTGCATCAAGGACATGTTTGACTAGGTGGTCTACAAGTTGGTTTCCTGTGCGTCGAACATGACAAAAGAGAGGCGCTTGAATCTTCTACATGAGTTCTGCCACTCTCTGGACATGAGATTCGATGCGCCAACTTTTGGAGATTTTGGAGAGGGCTGACCCTTTTTGAATTTTTTTTCGTAATTGTAATAAGAATTAGAGAGTCTCCCTCAATGATCAATTGTTGATAAGCAAGTTTGATGGCAATTTCCAAACCATGTTCCAATACCCAGAATTTCGCTTCATTGTTGGTGATTATGCCTAATTTACCTGCATAGATTGTTAAAATTTGGCCTGAGCTGTTACGAAAAGTGCCTCCATAGCTTGCTGGGCCTAGAATGTCTCAACAAGCTCCATCAAAATTCAACTTTATAAATTCTATGACCGCTCTTCTATGTGGCATAGGACTATCTATGGGTGGGCCTTGTTTCTGAATGCTCAGTGCATGGAGAATAGTTTGTTCTGTTGGAGGACATTCACAATCTTTGTAGTTCCAATGTGCCAAGTTTATCGTCTCTTGAAGGAAGGAGAGGATGAAAATCTAGACTGTGTCCGCTGTGAAGCTGGTGTCTTTGAAAATTCGTGCATTCCTTTCCTTCCAAGTGATCCAGAGAGTGAAGCTTGGGGTTAACTGCCATATTATATTTAGAATGGGGCTGCTATAAGGCATTGTGTTCAAGTTTTCTAACGAGAGAGATATTTAACTTGGTTTAAGTTCTAATCCCTAAATTACACCCCTTAATCTGCTGCAAACTTCAGAGGTAAAAGCACAATTGAGAAAAATATGTTGCATATTCTCCGATTGCACGTGGTAGAGGCTGCATTTTCGTAGATTTTTCCATGTGAGCGTCTTTTTCTGCAACAACAACCACAGGAAAAATGTTATTTTGGCCAATGCTTTAATTTCCATAGGTTCTTCCACAACGCATTCTGATCACTCTACTGGCTGTCAGTCAAAAAATTTTAGGCTTCTTTGAGATTGAATACACCAGATGAGCTATAACCCATCAGAGGATATCAGAATCTAAGGTTACTGCAGTATTTCGACTGGCTAATTCTTGTTGCTATAGTTTTCTTTCCTCTTCATGAATGTGAGCATATAGAAGGGAGGAAATCTTCCAGGAGTGCCATTTAGATTTGGAAGGAGGATACTCCCAGAATTGAGCCACCATGAAAAGACCTTGATGTAAATTTAGAATTGGAAGGAGGATGCTCCCAGAATTGAGCCACCATGGAAATACCTTGATGCAAATGACAGTTTCTTACAGGAAGAGAGTTGGGAAGTGAAAAAAGTATAGGTCATTGGTTCAATGAATCATCTAAAAAAAAGGTCGTTTCACCATCTTTGATTTCTCAGAAGCTATGGTCTTGAATGAGCTCTTTATCATTACTTGCAACATTCCATACATGAGAGACTTTTGGGCCATTTGCTAGTCGTATACGTTGCCGAGGCGGTGAATTTGGAGCATATTTGTTTTTCGACATGATGCACAAAGGTAGAAAGAGTTTTTAAGCTAACGCCACCAGGGTTTTGCACTTATTTTATTGAGAATGTCGAGATGATGCAGACCTAACCCTCCCGCTGCTTTCGGAAGACAAATTTTGTCGCAGCCACGAGAGCCCACTTTTTCTGCAGGTTAGCACCTCCCTATTAAAAAGATCTGAGATACATGGGAATAGAGTTGTAAAACGTGCAAAACATATTTAAGAAGTGCGAAATGTATAACAAAATTAAGAGATCTAAAAGTTCAGCGAGAGAGCTTGGTTTCAAATTTCAGGAGAATATTTTCCCAAATTGAACATAGGAGAGGATTGGTAGTGAGAAGGGTGCCAAGATATTTGGTCGGAATGGAGCTCTTTTGAAAACACGGGTAGCTAGAGATATGCAATTGAATTGAATAGCAGGGAGAGTATTAAAGAATAAAATATAATATTTTCTTTTATTGATTTCAATAACTGAGGCAATTGCAAATGTGTCTAGGATATCCTTTAAAATATTCGCTTCTTTAATGGAAGGTTGAACCATAAGAAGGGTATCATCTACAAATTATTGGTGAGATGAACATTGATGATCAGAGCTCAATGAGAGACTTATAAGTCTTTGAGTGGAAAGTGCATGCGTTATAGAACATCTGAGGCCCTCAATTACAAGCAAAAATATGTAAGGTGATAGGGGTCCCCTTGCTTGATGCCTCTGGAGGAAGAAAAAGGTTGAGAGGGTGATCCATTAACACCAATGGATAAAAAAGCCTTAGATATGAGAGCCATAACCCAAGAGATCCACATGTTGTGAAAGCCAAAGGATTTAAGGGCATGATAGATATACTACGAATTGACTTTATTAAAGGCTTTGTACAAATCAAGCTTGAGGAACATGCCAGGAAATTTGGAGGACCAAAGAGAGTGAATGTGTTCCTGGATAAGGATAATATTGTCTAGGATTTAACGACCCTTGTCTGCTCATGGGATATGATGTCAAGTAGAATGGACTTGAGACGGCTAGCAATGGACTTGAGACGGTTGGAGATGATTTTGTAAATTACATTGCAAAGGGAAATGGGGCGGAAGTTAGTAGGAGAGAGGGCATGAAAAGATTTGGGCATAAGTGAAAATAAGGTCACCCCAAATGCTGAGAGAAGGGAATTTGAGCTTCTTGAGTCATCCATGACTTGCCAAAGATCCTTTCCTAGAATTGGCTAGCTGAATTGGAAAAATTATGCAGTGAATCCATCTGGGCCTAGAGCCTTGTTCTTGGGCATGTTCATCACTATTGTTTCCACTTCCTGAAGAGTAATTGGTTTTAATAGTGTTGCATATTGCATGCATAAGAGGAAATAGTAATTTAATAAATCCATAAATTCTAAGGAAAATTAACCCTCATAGTATAGATTTTCAAATCTCGGTAAATATTTATCATATTTGTTGTGACGAACTATCCAGTGGAATAACCACAATAGTTTACAGATCATCGATAAAAACTAAACTAGAAAACATACATTTCTATAATTTTGGTAGTCCATAGAAGCATTTTTTCCCTCTCCATGGTCTTGGGTTACGTCTAAAAGTAGCTCTAAAACTAGGACATTCTCCATAGCTCTTGTAAGTCACAAACAGAGGAAGGCCCACCAAATCTTCTTAATCTAATAGATTTAGCTAAGTAAACCGTATAGCTATCCCAATATGGATATTAAAAATAAACATTAATTTAGAGGGCTATGAGAAGTGAAAATTACTCTCCATCACTAAATTCCATTGATTCATGAGTTCTTTAGTGAGACTTTTAATAAATTATTTCAATTGTTCTATGAAGATTTCCATCACTTAGTCTTCACTATAAACAAAAAATTACATCTTTTGATTAGATCCATTAAATTCCCCTGGCTAACCTGCCCTTAAGTAGCATTTCAAGGGATTGATTTACATGGTTGGTGCATGCCCATATCTTTTAAATAAGGTCTCTTAGAATATTCCTCTACAAGCTATCCATCAAGGTTGTCCAAGAAACCGACAAGAAAATTTTTGAGCTGCACTTCCAACCATAAAATTCTCTTTCAAAGGGCCTACTCCAATCATGTTATCCTAGATAACCAAGGATAACAATTTTTTGTGATTCCCATGCTCACGGTAACCATCAAGTTATGTACACAACCATAAACATGCATCATTGGAATCAAATTACAATTTAAGTAGACAACCATTAAAAACTAAAAATAATCCAAAAATAGAAATCCATGTTCATACCATAATTGTCACAATACTAACTAAATCATTAAACACTTATATAATTTTAATTAAAGGTTGTTTGCAATAGAGGAAGGGTGATCCACTCACAACCATAGGGCCCTCAGTTGTATGTTAATATCTCTTGCAATTAGGTACCCCCTAGCTAGACCATGAATCCATAAGGGGAATTCTCTCTTTCTTAATCAATAAATCATGGAAGTATTAAGACCATTCTCCTTCATGAAAGAAAATTAGCAAGACTTCACTTTAAACCCCATGAACCAAGAGCGTGCTCAAACCATGGGTGGTTTATCCGATGGCTTGCATAGCATAAGAGTCCCTTCATTACCCTAACTATCCCTCAATGACTTCCCCTCTTAGTGCTTCCATGATTTTCCTATCAAGCACCTAAAATTGTGTTCATGCAATTCTTTATTGCATGTTGGGTTGAGGGCACTTGTGTTCAATTTTCATATAATATTTAACATATGTGGATAATATTTAACATATCATTGAAAAGAGAGATAAGGATAGGAATTTGGAAAAATGGATGTGTTTTTATATAGGTGATTGATCTAATGTTTGCTAATTTGAAGCTTAAACCAAAGAAGTGTTATAAATATGTTGGCTATCAACTATGCTTCATGTTGAAGAATGTAACTAGTGCCGGTCTTCATAATTGTATTTTATTCATGATGTAATGTATTTGTCAAAAGAAAAGAAAGGAATTTTATTATTAAAGAAATTGACTTATTAAAGCATGGGTTCCATGCTTGGTTCAATTGTTTATAGGTCAAAGCCTCCATTGCAGGCTTCTATGGTTTATGTCAAGTGTCATTGTCTTTGTCATAATGTGAAAGACCCTTCTTGAGCTTCACCTACCAAGAAAGAAACTTATTTTTATGTAAAATAGGTCATTTAGGCCTCCTCCACCAAGTCGGACTTAACCTGGACAAGTCATCCTAATTGAGGGTCATAATCTACTATATAAAGGCAACAATTCAACCTCATTTGGAGGACAAGACACTCAAGTTTGACTACAAGAATTTGGGTTTGATTACAGGAATTCAAGACTACGTGAATTCGGGGGTGATTACAGGAATTCGTAACTACAGGAATTTGGGTGTGATTACAGGAATTCAAGTGTGATTGTAGGAATTCACAACTATAGGAATTCATGTATGATTGCAGGAATTCACGATTGTAGGAATTCGTGTATAAATGCAGGAAATCAAAGTTGCAGGACAAGTTGAAGTATTGAAGCTAGAGGACCAAAGTTTTGAAGTAGTTGGGTTGAAGTTATGGATTGTTTTGGGGGACCAAAATTTTGAAGTTACTGGAGGTCGAAGTTCTAGATTGTTGCTAGGCTGTAGTTGCTAAACAAGAAGGGACTACCGAAGTTTGTTGAATCGTCTTGATAGGCTGACTTGGTGGAGGAGGGAGGTCTTTTGGGTCTAAAGTCTCGTTCTATCTCAATTTGATTTACTAGTGGAAGAGTTTGACTAGGTTTCCCTTATAGAGGTATTTAAGCCCTAGATGAGAACTTACATCTGGTGTCGTTGATATTCATGTTTTGTTTTGATGATTTTCATGATGAAACAAAGATAAAATAAGAACATAAGAAAGTTAATAAGAGCACAAAGGTATCACAAGTATCAACATAAGAAAATATTTCTGCCTTTTCGATTTTCTAACACTTCATAGATCCATAATAGATCTTCTCATAAATTTGTTACTGGAAAAACACATTATGAGGCTCGGACTGGCATGCAACCCGAGGTTAGTCATGTATGCATTTTCATATCTCAAGCGTGGGCCCACATTCCTATAGAGAAAAAGGATTTGGAGCCTCTGAGCAAGGAATGCATGCTTGTTGGATATTCCGATGGAGTCAAGGGGTACAAATTTCTTGATATCAATATTGAAAATCTCTTTCTCAAAAGGAGTGTAAATTTTGAATAAGATCCTTTGCATGCACTACCAAATGAACCTATTACAAAGTCACCCTCACCACTAGTTGATGAGTATGTAGATGATACTTCAGATTAGATTTCTAATCTAATTGGACCACTAGTTACTAAACATTGAGATAATACTTCCTCGTGCAGTTCAGAAGATTCTTGACCACCTTCAACACAAAAATGGTGTAGCATGAGTGAACTCTTGGATGATCCTACCACGAGACCTTAGTTCAAGGAAGCCTCATAAGTACTCTAAGCTATGGAGCCATGCATGCTTATATGATGCATGCATCTAATCCATAGACTTATGTAGAAGTAGTTGGGCATCATAGATGGGAAACAACTATGGATGAGGAATACAACTCTCTTGTTGAGAACCAAACTTAGGACCTAGTTCCACTATCTTCCAATCATAAACTTGTCAAGTGAAAGTGGGTTTATCAGACCAAGCAAGCAATCGATGGCCAAGTTATTTGATATAAAGCACGACTGGTGGCAAAAAATTATTAATAGGTACATGGTGTTGACTATGATGAGACTTTTGCTCTAGTGGAAAAAATATATTCTATTCGGCTAGCTCTCATCATTGCAACAACAAGACAGTGGGAGGTGCATCATATGGATGCAAATAATTCCTTTCTTCATGGTGATCTTGAGGAGGAAATCTACATGGAGGAATCACAGGGATACATGCAAAATTCATCTTTGGTATGCAAACTAAAGAAATCCCTCTTTGGCCTCAAGTAGGCACCTAGAGCCTGGTATGCAAAGATGGATTCCTATTTGTTGTCTAAAAAAAAATTATGTTGCAAATCTAATTCCAACATTTATTGGTTGAAGAAAATTGACTCCTTGTTGATCATAATACTAAGTCTATGTAGATGATCTTTAGATAATAGGTAGCTTAGTTGATGCCATTACTAATATTTAAAATGCATTGCATGAGCAGTTTTCTATACCAAACGTGAGCCTACTCAATTTCTTCCTTGGACCAGAGAATAGTCAAAATGCTTATGGGATTGCCATCTTTCAGTTGAAGTATGCTAGAGATATTTTGGCATGATATCACATGAGTGACTGCAAGTGAGTAGGCACGCCTTTCTTGTCAGGGATAAAGCATAAGGATGAAAAAGACACACCATTGGTTGTATGCACATTATATTGTCAGCTTGTGGGGAGTCTTCTTTATCTCTGTCAAGCTAGGCAGTAACTCTCCAAAGGCAGTAAAACTGATTCGTCTATTATTCCATAGGTAGGTTATTGTTATATACAACAGGAGTGATTTTTCAATTCATCTCCCAATGACTGTTCACATTCCTAATTTATTTATTTACACAAATTCCCCCAATCATGAAGATTAGGTGTCAACATTCCCCCCCTTAATCTGAAGGGATGTTGGTGGGTCCAAGCATCATTCTGAATCTTTCAAGCTTTTCTTTTCCAAGCGCTTTGGTGAAGATGTCTGCAATTTGCTCATTTGTGGAACAATGACGAAGATGGATTGTTTTGGCCTCAACATGATGTCGAATCAGATGATATTTAGTATTGATATGCTTTGTTCGATCATGGAAATTTGGGTTCTTGGCCAACTTTATTGCAAAGGTGTTGTCAATCATGAGTGGAGTGGATTGTACTTGTTTTACCTGCAAATCTTTAAGAATTTTCCTGAGCCACACAATTTCTTTCGTTGCTTCAGCTGCTGCCATGTATTCTGCTTCTGTTGTGGAATCTGCTGGAACTGATTATTTGCGTGATCTCCAGGAGACAGCTCCTAATCCAAGACTCATAGCATATTCTGAAGTAGATACCCCAGTTTCTTTGTCTCCATCAAAGTCTGAATCAGAGTATCCAATCAAGCTGAAGTCGTCCACCTGTGTATACTTGATTCCAAGGTCTTGAGTTCCCTTCAAGTACCTTAGAACTCTTTTTGCAGCAGACCAATGTCCCTCACAAGGCTTTGCATAAACTTGGAGAGGATTCCAACAGCAAATGAAATGTTTGGTCTGGTAGTAGTGAGGTAGATGAGACTTCCTTCAAGCTGTCTATACTTTGTTGGATCCTCAAATTCCTTTCCTTCAATAGATGTGAGATTTAAGTTTTGTTCCATTGGAGTAGAAAGAGGATTGCACTTTGTCATGCCAAATCTGTTTAACAAATCTCCAATGTATTTCTTTTGAGAAATAAATATGGATTTTGGATGTTGGGTTACTTCAATGCCAAGATAGTAATGAACATAGCCCAAATCAGTCATTTCAAAACTTTTTCCTAATTCTTTCTTTATGGATGCAATTTTATTGTTCCCTGTCATTAAAAGATCATCTACATATACCACAAGATATACAACTGTTTTTCCAACTTTCTTGACAAATAAAGTTGCATCATCAAGATCAAAATGATTGAAGTTGAGTTTCAGAAGATGCTCAGTTAGCTTTTCATACTAGGCTCGTTGTGCTTGTTTGAGGCCATACAAGGACTTCACAAGTTTGCATACTTTATGTTCATGTCCTTTCACAGCAAATCCTTCAGGCTGGGACATAAAAACATTTTCTTTTAGATCTCCATCAAGAAGGCAGTTTTTACATCCATTTGATGGACTTTCCAACCGTTCTGAGTTGCCAGTGCAAAGAGTGTCCGGATGGTGGCCCATTTTGCTGTGGGGCAAAAGTTTCCTCATAATCGACCCCTTCCTTCTGTGCAAAACCTTTTGCCACAAGCCTAGCTTTGTGCTTGTCAAGTGAGCCATCAGCTTTGTACTTGTTCTTGTAGACCCATTTGCAGCCAATTGGTTTGGTTCCAAATGGAGGATCAACCAGCTTCCAAGTGTCGTTCTTTATGAGGGCATCATACTCCTTTTGCATTGCTTCTTTCCATTCATCATGAGAAGCAGCTTTTTTAAAGGAAGTTGGTTCAAAATCTGTAGACAAGTTCAATTCACAATCATAAGAAACATCCATATCAATAGGTGAATTAGAGTCATCTACATCACCTCCATTTTGTCGATTTGCATTTCTGGTTCCTGTTTTTTCAATTTCATCAGGATGAACACTTTCAAGTGTCTTTGTCAGCCACTTTGGGGGACCTTTTTGAGATGGTCCAGGCTGCTCTGTTGATTGATTTGGGAGTGAATCAAGATTGAGTCTCCCAATTCTATCAATTACATCACTTAAAGCATCATCCGTTGTTGGAGTTTCAGTCGGGGGAGAGTATTCTTCAGAAGAAGATTCCACATGTTGATCTAGTATAGGATTCCCCCCTTCAAGATGTGGAATCTAATTTTCAAATTCTTGAAATGATTTCGTTTTTGCGAATCTATCCAAGTGATCAAGTTGCAGATCAACAACATTGTCAGATTTTGATGATTCAAGAAAAATTACATCTCTAGATATAACAAACTTCTTATTTTCTTCATCATAGAGGCGGTATGCTTTGGAGGTATTTGAATACCCCAGGAAAATACACTTACGACTTCTACCACCAAGTTTGTTTCTATGTACCTTTGGTATCAAAGCATAATAGGTGGAACCAAAAATCCTGAGATGTTTGACCGAAGGAACATGCCCATACCACAATTCATAAGGAGCCTTGTTTCTTATAGCATTAGATGGACATCTATTCTTTATATATGCAACACATAGAACAACATCAACCCAAAACATTATCTTTACATTTTTGAAGAAAAGCATGGATCGTACCATGTTCAAGATTGTTCTATTCATTCTTTCAGCTACACCATTCTGTTGGGGATTATAAGGCACAGTTGTTTGATGTTTAATCCCATGTTGGTGAAGATAGTGTTCAAATTCATTTGATGTATATTCTTTTCCATTATCAGTGCGAATAGACCCAATATGAGATTGTGCATCATTTTCAATCCATTTATGAAAATTCTTGAATGTTTGAAAAGCATCAGATTTGTTCTTCAATAAATAAACCCAACACATTCTGGTGTAGTCATCAAGAAATGTCATGATATATTTATTTCCATTTGCAGAAGGAACAGGCATTGGACCACATAAATCTGAATGAATAAGTTCAAGCTTCCTATGTGCTCTTGAATGTGAGTCATGAAATGACTGTTTGCTATGCTTTCCTAGAATGCAAGCATCGCATTGCTTAAGTTTTCTAGGAATTGTAGGCAAACCAGCAACACCATTTTTCTTCAATAAACGGAGACTGTCATAGTTTAAATGTCCAAATCTAGCATGCCATAATAAACTTGATGGAAGTGGACCTTCTTCATGATGAGAAATATATGAGAAATGTTGTGCATGAGCAGATGTTCCTTGCAGTTTGAAAAGCCTTTCTTCTTCTATTCCCCTCATGACAAGTGAGTGATCAGATGCTTTTCTTACCTCAAGCTTGCCATCAAACATATGAATGGAGTGGCCTTGCTGGCGGATGTGGACCAAGGACAGCAAGTTTCTCTTGAGCTGTGGGAGATATAGAACATGATCCAGAAGAAAGTTTGAGAGACCAGGCAGTTTAAGCCTGATTGTGCCAAGCCCTGATGACTTGATTTTTGACTGATCTGCAAAGTATACTACTCCATCAACATTGTCAGTGAAATCTCCAAAAAAATCTTTTCTATGAGTCATGTGACAGGTTGCTCCTGAATCAAGCAGCCAATCATTTTTCCAAGAAGCAAGTGAAGTATTAAACAAATATTCATTTATTCCAATGTTACATTGTGCCTCAACATAGTGAGTGGATTCAGGTGCTTTACCTTTGTCTGTATCATCAGTTTTACCTTTCTGTTGGTTTCTTCTCTACTCAATTTTGTCCCATGGTAGCTTGCATGTAGAGGCATCATGTGATACATTTCTTTTGCAGCAAATATAGTGTAAATCTGCCTTTCCTTTTCTCCTTGAGAATGTCTGCCCCCCCGCCTCTGAAATATCTTCCTCTTCCTCTTCGTCCACCTCTTCCTCTTGTAGAATCTTGAGCAGGATACTTTTCTTTATGAGCAAGGCAAACAGTCTCTTCAGAAGATTCAAGGGCTGTCTTCTTTCCAAAGGCTTTTTCTCTTTCAGCAAACTTTTTCACAAGAGTCAAAGGTTATATCTTTGAGATTTCCATTTGCTTGCAAAGACTCAAGATAATTGGAGTATGTAGGATAAAGTGCCTTGAGAAAAGCAATAAGAGAGATATCCAGATCAACTTTAGTGGATTTGATATCGTGCATTATAGACTTTATTTCAGATGCAAGAGCAAGAGGATCATTATTTTGCAGTTCAAGATTGAAGAGTTTAATCATGAGTTGGACGACTTCAAGTGCAGAATGTGAGTCATAGAGTTCTTTCAGCTTTTGTAAGGCTTCAAAGGCAGTTGAATATGATGAAATGTGGCGA
>APFE031574890.1:0-31669 GCA_000404065.3 Pinus taeda | reverse complement strand
AGGTCCTACATACAAATACAAAATGTACAAAATGTTCGTGCTAGCATTCGACCCATTATTTCAACTTTTTTCTGAACATTTGGTATTTACATATAAACAAAATATTAAAAGAGAAATACTTTAATGGTTTAAAGAAATATGATATGAAGAGAACATTGTTCTTTCAAATTTTGTATAGGTTACTTAAAGAAGTTGGAAAAAATAAAAAAATATTGATAAAGTTAAAAGAGTACGAGGTAATTTAAAAATGATGTTTTATTTAATTTATTGAATGTCTATATATATATATATATATATATATATACTTTACTTAATTATTTATAAAATTGTAAAAATAATAGTATTTATAAGACATATTATTTATCGTATTAAATTGATTTTAGGATTATTATGATTAGTTACATTTTATTCAAGTTGTATAAATTTATTTTGGAAAAAAATATTAGCCTTCAACCTAAAACTAAGATAAAAGGGCTAAGAGATAGTTGGGTTTAAGAGACATAATCTGGTCTGGTTACTCTTACGGGAATGCCAAATAATAAAATTGATCTCTTATGTTGCTTTGCTGACTTTAGAATTTTTTTTGGCATTCCTCCTAGGGAAATGCTATGGAAGAGGCTAGAAGAGATAATGGATCCTATTGAACTGAGGGTTGTGTTAGACCCCAGAATTGTTGTGCTTAATGCACCCTTTTTATTCATATGATGCCTTTGTTTTACCCGTTTATGAACTCTTTCTACATTCTTTTAATGCAATATAGAAGCTTTCTGCTTGGATTGTATTTTATATAAGAATACTTTCGTTATATGCATTTCTAGGATTAATGCTTATTAAAATGTTGTTAATGTAGATTGTCTTGTTCTAGCATCACATAGGGATCATGCACCAAGTATATGTGGAGCACTTCATCATTCAAGCTTGCCACAAAGGAAAATGCTAGTTGGTAGTACAAACACACATTTGGAATAATCTTGGATCCTTTTTAACAATCAGAGGTAGACTTATATTTCATTGACATGTTCCTGCACTAGAGAGCAACAAGAAAATACGGAAAAGGTTTTTGTTCAAAATGTTGTTTGAAAACCTCCACATCAGTCAAAATGCACCGAGGTTGTACATATGGATTTTTAGGTAATACTTAATGCTTCAACCCCAAATTTGCAGTAGCTTTCAAACAACCAACTTACTCCTATATTTGCATGCAAACGAACCACAATATGAAAATTATGAAACATGGTTTTTTATCCCAGTATAAGAAATTGAGTAACATATGGACAATTTTCCAAAATTCACCACTGTTTGGGAGATCCAAAGGGGTCTTTGATGCAGATTTGTAGAAAATCATGTAAATCCCGGATTTGCAAAAATAGCCAAACAATCAACTTCGGGCATGATTTCCTAGGCAATGGAACTGATTCAGAAAATTCCAGGAGAGGTTGTTGTTGAAAACATGAAAAATTAGATTTCGTCCAAACCGTTTTGTAAATTTCACATTGGTATAAGATATATACAAGGACCTTTGAGGTAGTTTTTATAAAAAATGATGTTTTTTTCTAGAATTCCACAAAATGCCCGTATTTGCAAAAAAATGGAAATTATGTATCATATTTGCATCTCCTTGATCAAATAATTGTTATAATAGACCTCCTTTGGATGGGAAGTTGTTATGGTCCCCTCATTCAGTTTGTGCTTGGTTTGGCTTGTTCAAAGCTTGTCATGTAATTGTAAATTATATAAAATCCAAATCATGGCTTTGTAGGGAGGACAACAAGCCATTCTTTGTACTCTCAATTTGGAATTAGACTATGGATCTCTAAATGTATAAGGACTGAGATTTCCATTAATAACAAACATCAATGCTAGGTTTATGCATCCATTTTGTCTATTTCCTGTAATGTTAATATTGCTCTCATAGACTAAGTGTTTTCATTAAAGGAAAATGAGATGGTTGCTTAGGGCCCAGCCAACCCAACTCGTTCTCCCATTGTTATTATATTGTGTTTTAATTACAGAAAGTGAGTGATCTAAAGGTTGCTTCTTAATGGTGAGTGTGTAGGATTGATAATTCTCTTGTGTTTATTTTTCTTTCACCGAGTGATATCAGTTTTGAGGGCTTGCATGTGTTGAGTGTGTTTTTATTTCTATTAAAGCATTTTTTATATACTTTCTTAAAACACATGAATATGTCTTTTATCTGAGAAGCTTCCTCTTGAATCATTGTTGGAATAATGTTTAAAGTTTGCAGGGTTTAATCATTTAGGTTTTGTTTAAAGATCTATTTCTTTACAACAAGCATACTCTAATCAAATAATATATACTATAATTATGTAGTCCTATTAATCCTCTTGTGTAAATCATTATGTTTGAATCATAATCCTTGCTTTGATAAATATTTGTAAGCTGAAGTTTAAGTACAAGAATCATTTGCTATCACTTTTCGGATTCAGGACTGTTAGATAGATCTTTTATTTAATGATTGAATTCATTTATACACATGATATATTCAACACAGTGATAAATGTTTAGAAAGGATATAATTATAGAATATTTTAAGTGATCTTTTATTCAAATGCAAGAGTTTACTATTTGCACTAAGATTAATGAAATTTCCCTTCGACTTTCGCAATT
Source organism: Pinus taeda (assembly GCA_000404065.3). Classification (NCBI taxonomy): domain Eukaryota; kingdom Viridiplantae; phylum Streptophyta; class Pinopsida; order Pinales; family Pinaceae; genus Pinus; species Pinus taeda. The sequence continues at coordinate 29,041 of APFE031574890.1, read as the reverse complement.
AATATTCTTGAATTATATTTTGCATTTGATTTGGGATTTATTTTGTTATCGCTTGAGTTGAAGTTTTCCTTTCTACACTTGTCAATTTCATGCTTGACAACATAATGTATTCATTTATAGATTAAGGGATGCAAGATTGTGGAGTGCAAATCTAACCTGGTACAGGAACAGATTCATACCAGTACAGGAACATACTTGTTCTTAGTAACAGAACATGATTGTGGTATGTCTTTCAGCATTATGTCGAGAGACTTTTTCCTTTGTTAAGCACTGTGCAATTGGTTTTATGTTTATTCCACAATCAAGTGCTTAACATTATCTGAGCCTTGTTATTGGGGATTTCCACTTGTTTCCTATATGCTAGCAACAACAAACCGTCGATCGTCGATGTGACATCATCATATCCATGTGGCATCTCCTGAGTGGTGACACATGTCACCAAGATATAGCCCATTAAACCACCTCAAAAAACCAAAACTGCCTACCACATGTCCCTCCATACCATCACGTCATGTTGATGTTAGCAACTATGTGTCCCTTATCAGAACCAATAAGATCCCACCACTTGTCCACATCGGAGCTCATATGAGACTATCATCTATCCTTATTGGACCGAATCGGATGCCTTTATTTGTCTTTCCTGGAGGAGAGAGAAAGAGGCCTCGCCTACGTTTTTTTCAATGAATTCCTTTATAAATTCCTCTTTTCCATTCCTGACGATTTAACAAAGAATGCACTATCCCATCTTATTAAACTTAATCAAAATTTGCTAATTGGTTGTTTCCTAATGTTGGTCACGTATGAAACTACTAAATGTCGATCGACGATATGATCTTGTCCTTCAACATACGGGATCGCAAGTTGATAATCGGTGAATTGTCTTAGCTATTGTCCCGCACCTTGAATCCTCTAATTGTTGATATGTCGGGACCTCCATCATGTGATATCGCTAATCGTTGATTGAAAATTTGCATTCATTGTGTGCTACTCCTTAGAACCTTTGAAATATGACTTAAAAGTCCTATGATGCTTCGACCTTTGATTTGCGGGGGTTCCGGTATTCGAGAACTCCGATCTCCAATCTTCCTCCTTGCTTAATGCTTTAATCACCCTGAACTCTAGCAAGCCATAACTTTTGAACCACAAGCCCATATCTAGACTTCTACATACCATTGGAAAGCTATTTCAGAGAAATTTGAAATGGAAGGAGCATTATTAGCCATTGATCCCATATGTTACCTAAAAATAAGTCTCCAAACTCACTTCCAATATTCTTCTCCTAAAATCTTTGGAAAACTAGGAATCACACCCACAATGTGTCCTTAGCATAAGCACTGCAGCTCCTATGGACTTCCATCCTAGGCCATCACTATAATCATCATTTGGTATCTTCTCTAATAAGCTTACTACTATGATATTCTCTACATGTAGCCTACAACTACCAAGAGATTCCTCTTGAACCATCTGTTTTGGGAAGTTTTAGTGTTCTTGGATAAACACCTAATCCCTCTAGACTAGTAGCTTAATCTAGAAACATTGGCACAAAGTATTCTCTACCTTTTCTAAAAGCAATAGATAAAATAAGAGAACAAAGAACCTACTTGTAGCTTCCCCTTGTTCCTTATCTCCCTTGACTGATTTTGTTGCTCCTTCCCGTACTTAAGCCACTTGAGAAGTCCCTGCACACAGATAAAAACAAGAACCCATCAAAGCATATGATAATGATCTATTCATTAAATATAGCATGGAATCAAGTACATGATAAGCATATGAAAACATCAAAAGATAATACAAGCATATGGAAAAAACTTTGAACACTTTATTAATAAAAGGAAGAATTACAACCCAATTTGCCTGATTTAGCATCATTCCTTCAGTTCAATCCCATCCTCTCCTCACAACAGGCAAGACACTTTGACATCATTACAATATTTGCAATCAACTCAAAACTCACATCAACAACATCTCCCTACTATTCAATAATTTCAAGCCCCTGATCTCTTAGATGAGTGATCTTTTTATAGGTGAATGAAGGAGGTTATTCCATCAATGGTGATAATGAATGCCCTCCTATTTTTAGAAATTAGTTCCATAGAAGAAGGGATAAGGGGATTGATGTTCCTTAACTCCCTTCCTCATCCAAACGCGAACTCAAAGGAGTTGGTAGTTTTGAGAAACTTCTAGAGGCATCCAATGGATAAGGAATCTTCAAATCCTCATGGAAGTTCACTCAAATTCGCTCAACGCGGGCCAAAGAGGGACCAAGTGCACTGCATAACACCCTGTGAAGGTATGATTTGCATTGCAGCGCACCCTAATGAAGGCCTACCTGCGCTGATCTTCTTAGAGGTAGTTTTTGGATGTTTTCAGTGATGGAACTTCTTGGGAAGTGAGGCATTTTGATGACTAACTTCTTTAGGGCATGTAACAACTGCATTTGGGGTTGATGGGCCCTAATAGTATCGATCTGTAAATTGGGGTTGATGTTCCCAAATGGATCTATCACAGTTGCCCCCTAAAGCATGAAGTCGTAAATATATATGTTGAGTGAAATGCTTTATCACGAGGAGAGGAGGTTTCGAGATGGAAACTGACCTGCATCAATTACAATACATATATCATGATAATTTGATTTTTCTCGTGAACTAGCTGAGGGAAGGCATACCCATGCTCAGCTTACAAACTTTCATTACATGTACAAATATAGTCATCTACAGATACAAACCCATGAATGGTTGACTATGAATGTAAGGCCATTGTACTTTTGATTTAGTACTCCTGAAAATATCGTAGCCCGAATGGATGAAACTAGATCCGGGGTCTTCAATCCCGTTCAATCTTTTGTTCAAGTGCAAGTCTAACCATGTGAATAGATGTTCTGAAGTCGAACATGGAAAGACATTATCTGATTACCAGCTAATGATGTAAGTCGTTAATAGACGTGAAAGGAATCATTGATAATGATAATGACCCTTAAGGTACTACAGTACATTTTTCATGGTGTGAATAAATGATTTGATGTTGAACACCATACAAAGTCTTTTGGTTGAAGGCCATTGATGTCAACCTATCGCCGAAAGCGGGGAACCTTCCATTGATGTATGCAAGCCTCAAGGTACTGAAGGGGTGTTTCTAAGTCAACTCCTTGGATGATGTGCTGATGTCGACAAGAAGCAACTCATCGTAGGAGGACCTTGATGTATCCCACATCTATGACACGAAACGAGATAAATGATTTTGGAGATGAAAAAATGACTGACGCCAGAAGGTTCAGGAATGGCGGTCATGAAAATGAAGGTTTACGGTATTGCAAAGGATGAAGTTTGAACTGAATGACTTCTCTTGAACATGTCGGAAACACTAAAATGAATTGGTAGCATTAACCCAAAACAAAGTAATGGATGGTATGATAGACCAACGCTGTGATAACCATCAAGCTAAATGAACCAACTCACATAGTCACGGTGATGAGGTGAAAGTGTCATATTCAAGAGTGACTTGCTACCATAAAGTTTTCTCGGATTTTTCCATTTTCCCCAGTCATTGCTGACTAATACCTCTTTATTTTTTATCAAGCTTTAGAGGATAACATATGCTTGTTGTATAATTCCACCCTTCGGGCTAATATTCACTATTTCATGCTTTAACAAGTCTAGCAAAGATGAAACTTGGCCCTGTCTAGATGGACACTTTTGTCGCTATTTGATGTTTTTAACAAGTTTAACGACAAAGAAAACTCGGTCCTTTTCATGTTTAGAGAGTTTGGAAAGGGACGAAAAGGAAACTCCATAATTTCTTTTTCATAAAATAATCTGTCATGTCCGAAATAGCATAAAATAATACAAGAGAGATATCGTTTCCAATCCTTTAATGAGCTGGAATAGACAAGCGCTTGACAATCTTTTCATATTTAGAGAGTCTGAAAAGAGTTTAAAGAGGAATCCAAGGGAGTTCATTTTTTGTTTTTAACAAAGCTTGAAAAAGAGAAAAAAAATTGCTTTCTGGTCAAAGATGTTCAATTTACACTTGAGGACGTCAAATTCTTCTTTCAGTTGTTAAACCTACTGAAAACTCCATCAAAGTGGATTACAAATACATGTTCATGGAAAAAATTAATAAAAACTAATGTTTAATCAATTAATGTGCAAAAAATAAACATAAAAACAAGTTTTATCATTCATTTTTACCATTTCACTTTTAACCTTTCTCTTTGGTGCTCTGGAGTAGTTTTCTACCTCGAAGTCCACCATCTGATTGTGGAGGATTCAGTGGACCATTTCTCGTGTCGTCCAGACGAAGTAGGAGCTATCCCTATTCTCTTTCATTTTACTCCATTTTTTTCAGTTTTAAGCAAAAAAAATTGTTTTTTGAAGCCCCTAGGGTTTAATTTTTTGAACTCTGGATCAGCGCACCCTTTCAATATCGAAAGGTGCGCTGTATTACAGACACCTAGAAGGTTGTATGCATTGCAGTGCACTGTGTCTAAGGGAGGGGTGTGATGGGTGCAAAAACCAAATTTTGACAGCTATTTTCTCCCAAATTTTCCATTGTTTTTTGCAAAAAATAGACCCTAATTTGTCTAATGGTTGCATTGCAGAAATTCATTGGATCAAAAGATGATTATATGGAGAGAACGAGAGCATGAAGAAAAATATATGATTGCCGTAAATAATTAGGGAATAGTTGAAGCCCTAAGGAATTGTGGGTTACTAAAGTATTTTCAATTATCTAGCATGCGGCAACAAATTGATCTTTTACAGTACCTTGATTGTTCTTTGGATCCTACCAATCATGTCTTTCACATTAGGGGCAAAATGATCCCCTTTAACATCGAAAATATTTACTTTCTGACTGGACTATCAAGGCAGGGTGCCCCCATCTCATTATGAGGGTTTACTAGAGGAGGTAAATCAGTGAAAGACTATATACAATAGTTCTACCAGGAAGGATCTCAACCTAGTAGAGATGGAAAGATGAACATCAGGGATGTTAGTGATTTACCGTTGAGAATAATCCTTTTTAGCCTCACCAAACTGGCTCGCAACGCAACTTTACACTTGGAAAATAGGTCATATATGTAGTATGCTTTAGAGTTTTTGGAGCCAAAAGTGTTCAAATGCTGTGAGGCAGTTCTTTTATCCATGAAAGAACAACTGACCAAGGTAAAGAATGTAAAGACAAAATTTTTTGGCTATGGGTCTATCTTGATTTCTTTTTCCTTGGAGAGAATTCCACTCATGCAGCCACAACTCATCTCACTGGGAGTACCTAGACCTAGAGACCCACAGATGCAGAGGTGGGTAGATCTTATGGCTAGTCATGCTGGCCAATCATTGATCTCATTTACCCCTGATTTCTTTGAGTGGTTTGACTGACAGGACATGGCCTTTGAAGAATATCCATATTCAGGAATGGATTTCCATGGTGATCCAAATTTGATGTTACCGGTTGGAGCACAGTGGAGTGCTATTGGTAAATTGTTTGACCAAAGTGTTTTTTCTTTTTAAAGATTCTACTTTTTTGTGTTTTTTTATTATTGCTAAGACTAAACAAACATTTTTATATGTATGTAGATGTTGGATTTGTTTGACCCGTGGGACACCAACGAGAAGTAGGTGCGCCAGTACAGAGAGCTGTTCGAGAGCAATTCTCCGAGACTTGGATTTAGCAAAGACATTGGCCGAGCTACAGAATCACATAGAGGGTTTGACCCTAGGTATTCCGGATGTCTGGATCGAGGAGTCACCTATGTGATTGCAACGCCATACCGTTGGCGTGCCGAGTCGTTGGATGAGACTCCTACGCATGATAGCATAGGTTGTGACCTGTTATCATGAGTAGCACTAGTGTACTTGGATATTTTCTACATACATTTTTGAGTTTTTTGGGTCATATGACCAATTTTTGTCTTGGACACAAACTATTTGTTAAAACTTATATATAGCTATCTATATTAACTTTCAAATTTTTATTATTGTTAAGTGATGCAATCCTATTCAAATGATCATGTGAATTGAAAATGTTTACTTTACATATGTCACAAATGTCTATTTAACACATGATTTGCTAGAGTATCAATTAATGTGTTTAGATTTTGGGAACTATGCTGATATTGAATAAACTCAAAACACCTTTCCAAAATACGAACTCGAAGGAACATGTGATGAATTGCTGGGTTTCGGATGGTATAGATGCCAGTAAGCTGTAGTACAACAAGTTGTGAGTCTAGCCTAATGATGATTCAGCGTATGCCAAGTGAAATGGCATTAGAGAGGAGTTCAATCAACGCGCTATACTCAGTGATATTGTTTGTCGATCATCCAACACATACCCCTCTAAAACTCAATAACTCACCACTTGGAGCAAAAATGGCCCATGCTATAAAAGATAAATTCTACATACTATGACTTGCTCCATCGGCGTAACTAACAAATGGTTATGAAAAGTTCAACATCTACAACAAATGCGAAGTGGATTACCTAACCAAATAAAAACTCTAAAAGAGACACACACAAAAATGCAATCAAAGCATATATACATTGTGTTTTACTACACTTAACTAAGCATATTAATGTTTAAGGTACAACCCGTTTCGGGGCTGCGACAGTGGAATCCCATCATAGTCCACTAACTCGTAGGCACCTTTTGTCAACACACATTTAACAATATAAGGGCCCATCCATTGCAGTTCAAATTTTCCTGCTCCAAGTTTATCAAAATCCTAATTGTAAAGCAAGACCAGGTCACCTTTTGAGAAGACACGAGGCTTAACATTTTTATTATATTACGCCTTGATGCGTTTTTTTATGCGCCTTGTTAGCCATTGCGGCGTCACGACAGGTTTCATCCACATGGATTAACTCCAAGAAACACGCTTCTTCCTCAGAAGTGTCAGGTAGCAGGTCAATCGCGAGTTTGAGAGAGAAGATTTCACATTAGATTGGTAAGACTGCTTCCAAACCATACACCAACTGAAAAGGTGTAAATCCGGTCGCATTTCTTATCGATGTTCGATATGCCCACAAAGCCGAGTACATGATTAAATTCCAATTCCTCTTATTAACTCCAATTTTTCTTTGCAACATGCACTTAAGCACTTGATAGCCTCAAATTTTCCATTAGCTTCCAGGTAGTATGGAGTAGAACTATCATGTGACAATCCTAATTTGGCAGTTAATTCAACCATCATGTGATTGTGAAAATACAACCCATGATCTGTAACTATAGCTTGTCGTACACCAAACCTGGCAACCACATGGTTGAAAAAAGCCAGAGCAGTCCTTTCGCTACTGTTGTTCAATGTTGGCATCGCCTCAGCCCATTTGTTAAAATAGTCAACAACGACTATAATATACCCATGCCCCTGGTCGAGGTGGGGTTACATGTCATAAAGTCAATGCCCCATTTTGCGAATGGGCCAACAACAACAACTGGATGCAGTGGTGTAGGTGGTAATATTATTTTACAGTCAAATATCTAGCAAGCATGGCAACTTATAACAGCAAGAATGCAATCTTTGAATACGGTTGGCCAGAAGTAACCAACACGCAGAATTTTCTATGCAGTTGCATGACCAGAAAAATGCCCCCCACAAGCACTTGAATGACACTCATTCAAAGTTTTTTCGGCCTCCTCATGATTAAGGCACCTACGTAAAATTGTATCGACACCACGACGATAAAGTGTATCACCAATGATTAGATAATCTTTGGCTTGGTATCGAGTACGTCGTTATTCATAGTGAGAGGTATTAGGCCGAAAATATTGGGTCTGGAGATAGACTAGTATATCTTTATACCATGGATCACTTGACGAGATAAGAAATAGAGACTCACCCAAGATTAATGCTTCTAATGTTAAATCATTTGAGGATGAGGGAAGATTGCAAAACAAATCAACAAAGACAAGAGATTTCTTTGATTTATATTTGATGAATTCCAAATCAAACTCCCGCAAGATAACTATCCATTTAGAATACATTCCCTACAGCAATTGACATGACAAAATGTATATCATAGGGTTGCAATCTAATATAATGGTAGTTTTGTGGACGAGGATGTAATGACGAAATCTATGCACAACTTGAATGGTTGCCAAGGCTATCTTTTCGACATGTGAATACTTACTCATTGATATTACGACTCAAATAATAAATAGGATGTTCAGTTCCACTTTCTTCTTGAACTAAAACCATACCAATGGTTGTATCTATAGCAGCGAGATACAAGTAAAAGTCTTTTTGATAGTTTGGGGCATACATTAATGATGCTCTAATCATGGAATCTTTGAGATCATCAAAAGAATCTTATGTGACTTGGTCCCAATGGAAGGGTACCCCTTTCTTCAATAGACGTGTATAACCTTTAGCTAATTCAGCATACTTTGGAATGAACCTTCTTAGAATGTTTTCCTTCCGTTGAAGTCTCTTTATCTGTAACAAGTTTGAAGGTGGAGGCAAGTCAAGGATTCCCTGAACCTTAATGGGATCAAGTCGAATTCCATATTTCGAAACTATGAATCCAAGCAATCGACCAGAGCCAAAACAAAACACATACTTGTGTCGATTGAGTATTATCTTGTAGTGTCGACATCATAAGAATATTGCTCTCAAATGTTGTAGGTGATTAGTCCATTTTCATGAATGAGCAAGCAAATCATCAAGATAGGGTTGAACAATGTGCTTTATGTCATGGAAGGCGTTTCATCGGCCTCTGAAATGTAGCCCCTGCATTCTTCAAACCAAAAGGTAACTTTCGATAAGTGAATGTGCCCCACGGACAAATAAACATAGTTTTCGATTGGTCCTATGGGTAGATATTGATTTCATTGCAGATATTGATTTCATTGTAGCCAAAAAATCCATCCATGAATGAAAATGTTTCACATCCGGCACATTCGTCAATAATTTGGTCGATAAAAGGTGTAGGATAATTGTCTTTTGGAGATGCTTGATTTACATCCCTATAATCGATGCACACTCGAATTGTCCCTTGTTTTTTCATCATTGGAACAATATTAGATAACCAATTAGTAAGAGGTACAAGGAAAATAAAGCCAACATGCAAAAGCTTTTCAACCTCTTCTTTAATGGCAATGGCTTTCTTAGGATGAATAGGTCGAAGCCACTGTCGTACTGGTTTGACATCAAGGTACATTTTAATCTCATGTTCAAAAATACTTGAGTCAATGCCCAACATCTCCTCATAAGACCATGCAAAAATATCTCGAAATTCACGAAATAGAGCACAATATTTATCAAGTTCCATTGGAGAACAGGACTTGCCGACATGAATGTTTTCTACAATGTTAAGCTTGGTCGAAATTTTTATAGAAATTGTTTCTTCTATGTTGAACAAATTACACTCAGAATCTGCAGTATTTACAGAATTTGACAAGAAATCAACGATCGATGAGTGTTTTAGTTCATTTGAATAATCTTCAATGTCATTTAGAAGGTGGGAATTATGATGATAATCCCCCCATGGTGCCTTTCCTATCATCATTGATTTGATGATTCCTTCATCCGTAGAATGTATATGTGAAAAAGGATCTGAAGAGGTACCATATTCTAATGATCTATCTACCCATAAAATTGTTGAGTTCGGATTAGGGTTTGCCGCACAAGCCCGAAAAATTGATTGCTATATTGATTCGATGGGGCTTAATGACAACGCCTCACTATGACCATTAGTTTCAAAGTAGTTGGAAATCTTCGTAAAATCAGATGATGTAGAAGAAATCATGTTGCAAGTCTCTACTCTTGCCACTTCCGCCAAACCAGATGGTGACGAGATGGTAAAAGTGCCCATTAGAGAAGGATCTTTAAGGAGACCTACTCCAACACTTTGAAGTGACAGTGGGTTTCCATGTATCAAAAAAATGCTTCCTGTAGCCTGTGAACTATTGGAAAAGAAGGCTATTTGATCAATGATTGTGATTCCACCCTTGAAAGGGAATGCAATTTTACGAAAGTATGTGGAAACAAGAACAACCATAGCATATACCTAAGGCCTTCCTAGTAAAATATTGTAATCAAGGAGTTCGTCAACTACCTCAAAATCCCACATGGAGTATATTGTCTTCCATCAAAGGCTTTTAATGTAGTTGGTGATCGTGGCAATGGTAGTGAACCAAGTGTTTTCCAGCAGCTCATGAACATAATGCAAGTAGATGCCCCCTCATCAATAATAGTTCAGTGAATGTTCTTATTGAGAGCTTTTACTTGTATTAGGAAAGCTAATTGTACTGGTAACTGTGGTGAATATCTCGCATGGCTGAAAACCACAAGATTTGAATATATAGGATCTATTCCACCTATTGCTGACAATAAAGCTTGTTTCCGGGAGGGACAATTTTGCAACACCTCGAGTGTCGACATAGCGGAATGTGATTGAGCTAGATCTTCCACTATATTATAGTTTTGAGTTGCTCTAGCATGAGGATTGAACGTTGATTTGTGCACAACTCCCTTTGGTGGCTTTATTATCATTTCAGGTACAACTGGTGGAACAACTTCTGATGAAGTCGAGGTCAAAGTACTAGGTTGATTAGTGGCCTGATTATTCGACGATGATGGATTTCCATAATCTTTGTTTCTTGTTGACACCAAAACATCGTTTTGTGCATTTGTGATGGATAACATGAGTACTTGGGATGTGGAAGCATGGTCAGTTGGAACCAAATGTGTCTCCGGGGTTGGAAACGGATCTGTTAACACTGCTGATGTGGTTGAAGTCTTTAAAAATTTAGAGACTTCAGAGCGATGTGGACAATCTCTTGTATAATGCTTGTCATTACATATCAGACATGGATAACAAGGTTTCCTAGCCACGGTAGGTGAATCAGATGATTTCTCTGGAGTGAAATTTTCTTGTTTCCTTTTGTTATTCTTCCCCTTTTTCTTACATCTTGGTTTCTTTGGATTTTTGCCTTTGTCAAATGACATAACATTAATCTCTGAGGCATGAGTGTTTTCTAATGCATTGGTCTCTTAATTGGAAACAACAAGAGTTTGACCAGATGGTCTTCTTGCCACCTGTCTACTTAAAGAATTGATCACACCGTCGCCGGCATGAGAGTCATTACTCGATTGTGGGGGTGGTGGAACAATGTAAGCTAGTCTAGGTGCATTGGGGATTTTATCATAAAGCATGACGGATTGTGTGTAAATCAAATCCAAGTGTTGGGCACGAGCAATAACTTTCTCTTCTATGAAAATTCCACCTTTTGCCACATCCTCGGTGATTGATGGCAACAAGGATTTTATGAACCACTCATCTAAAAGTTGATCGAGAACATATGTCTTAACCATTTGACGATGACGCCGCCACTCATGAATATGATCTGATATATGGGTAGCATTAGTCTGTTTAAAGTTGGTCAAAAGTTTCGTTTTAGTCTCGTATCTGATAGGGAACTGGAATTGGGTCAGAAAGGTAGTGGCTAAAGTGGCAAAGTTATCGAAAGAAGCTCTTGGTAATTCAATGTACCATTTAGCAGCTGGACTAGTAAGTGTTCTTTGGAAAAGACGAAGTATGATTGAATCATCATTCAAAGTGTTGGATGAACACCATAAATGAAAGGTCATAACATGATTCGATGGGTCTTCTACAAGATTTCCGTTAAACTTCGAAATATCCGATGGTAACTTATGTGGAATTACCGGCCACCAAGGTGCATATGAGATTGGATCATTGGTAAGGCGGTTTAAATCTAGTAATTCTAAAATTGCTACGAATGGAAACTATCGATTTCAGGTTGAGCATACCTAGGATATGATGGAATTTCCTATGCAATAGGTCTTTGTAGACCATCATAGGGCATCTACATTTGGTAACCTTGGTATGGTTGTTGAACAAAACTAGTATAAGGTGGTTGTTGATAACTAGATTGAATTTGTAGTTGTCCATAACCTGCAAAGCCTTGTTTCCCAAGACCTTGGTAAGCTTGATATTGACCAAAACCAGGTTGAGCTTGTGAACCAAGTCCAAAATGAGGTTGGAACTGGGGTTGTTGGAATTACAGCAACCACGATTGTTGAACCAACTGTTGTTACCCAGCAATGAAAGGTTGACCAAGTTGTGAATCAACTATACTAGTGTAAGCCTAGGTCAGTCCAAATAAAGGTATACTAACTTGAGGTTGTTGTTGAACTCTAGAAACAAGTGGTTGTTGTATAACAACTTGAGAAACTTGAACCTCTTGACTTGAAACTTGTGGTTGCAAGGGAGAATGATCAGTTTGTACAGGTTGAGATACAACAGTTTGAGCTTGCGACTGTCGCACAGTAGTGAAAATAGGTGTAGTAGGAATATTTGACACAGTTTGCATTGGCTATGTTGGATACACACGCCTTGGTTGAGTTGGCATTTCTGGTTTCCATTGACAAACTCTAATTCCAGGTTGACTTGAATATTGTGGGAAATTACTGTACGGATACCCTCCGGAATAAGGAGGATACGATGAATAAACATATTGCTCTCCATATGGTGGCAATCTAGTATTTAATGGATACACATGTCTTTGATGACCAGATTGCCCAGCCTGATATTGATGTGCAGGATCAAACTGTTGATTTCCCATTAGAAAAGAACTAGGTAGAAATCTGGTTGAGGACATGGGTGATGACCATGGTGTAGAAACAACCCCTGAGTGGGTTCCTGACAATGATTGGTAACCAATCGGGATTGACGATTCACCATACAGGTGCAACTCAAGTGTGGTAGAAAACATTGAAGGACTTACAACAGAAGATTTTGTTGCAACTGCATAAAATGATACAATCTGGGATGTTAATGGTTGTTCAGCCATAGTTAATTGGCCCAAAAGTTGTCCTAAAGATTCGACAGGTACTTCAAAGGAAGAAGGATCAAATAAAGCAAAGTAATCAGGAGTATTAGGGTAATGATTAAGCCCAGTTCCATATTGAAATAGGGTTCCAAGTGTGGAATATTCTACTAATTCCTCCTCTATGGAAATCAAATCTGGTGGAAGAACTTGACCGTTAGGTCCATAAAAGATTTTTGGTGTTAATGAAAGTGTAGTTCAATAGTAATTGATGTCTGAGGGGTAAGAACTTCTGAATGTTGAAATTCGAAGTCCATATGTTCAGGTAAATGAACAACAGTTTCGAAGGGAGGTTCCTGAACAATTTCAGGTTCAGTTGTAACTTCTATTTGAACTGGGATAGATTCTGGACTAACTTCTGGTTGAGCTGTTTCAAGCTCAAAAGCACTTTCTTGTTGAACAATTTCAAGTTGAGTATCAACTTGTTGTTGGACAACCTATGTTATTGTTTCACTAGGATCAGTGCTAATGTCCTTAGGTAATTGTGAAACTTCTTCTTTAAGAACGGATGTACCAGAAATAGTCAGAGTAACTAGAGTCTCTATAGCTACTGAAATAAATGTTTCAGGTAACCCAGATGAAGAACTAGGAGTTGTTGATGTACTAGACTTAGTTAAACAAGATCGCTTTGTCTGAATTGGTGTCGCTTTGGGAGGTAAAGGCGGTTGGCTTGTTGTTCTCCACGAACAACGGGGTTTGGGTTGATGTTCCTGCACGATTTCTGATTAATTTTATTATAAAAAAGAAATAAACAAAAAGGGATAACTAGGCAAAAGGTTTACTAGGCAACTGTGAAATGTAGAATATCTCCTGGTGAACCAAGAAGTACGTGCAGGCAATCTTCCTGAATGATGTGTTCAGTGTATCACATTTACAAGGTGGCCAACTCGGTTACTTAAGTATAGATAGCAACCTAGTGTTGTCCTCCCATATATACCCAAAGGTTCATGGAGGCCCAGTCCATATAAGCACTGTCTAATGCGAAACCGTACAGTGAGAGCATTCCCATATACTTTACGTATTGTAACACTGCCCTATATACCCGAAGGTAAGTGGACGATCTACGATATACTCACGTACGTAGAATGAAGTATCACACTTGGGATGTATTGCAGACAAGTTAGTGACAACTGCTTGGTTTAACGACGTTGGAACACGTCTCTAGCCTAGAACCACTAAATCATTTCATTAATGACAATACTCCATTAGCTAAATTGATGTTTATTTTAAGTTGATATTGCTTAGGAATTTGCCTTTCAAGTTCACCATGTAATGTATTTTGAAATTTCTAGGAATGCAACTATCATGATAAGCATTCTTTCCATTCAGTTTTAACAGTAAAAATACTAGCTACTTAGGGATAGAGCAATCAGATTTATTTTGATCAAAGAGAAAAAACCATAATCTAAATGAAAATCCCCTACACTATTCCATCTAGCACACAAAAACTCTTTTCAATGCAAGATGCATGTATTTCTTTTCAATTTCTCTTAATGTGAATGATTCAAAAAGGAAAACAAACGATCAACAAACTCTTTTCATAAAAATGACGATTTTGCGACAATTTCTTTTCAAGGAAAGGAAGACTCTATGACACTTTTGTTTTCAAAGAAATGAGGAACTATGACACTTTCAATGAAAAGACTAATCATATGCACATATCAACCAATTGATCTTTCATGAATGAAGATTTGATGACAATTCAACTTTCGAAGAAAAAGATGATTTTACGACATTTTCTTTTACTAAAGATCAATCGATTAAAACTAACTTTCAACTATAGATTGAAAATGATAAAGTAAATACATGATAAACATTTATCAATCCTAGTCTATGTAGGGCCAAATTAAGGAGACGAAAGACTATTTTCAGAGGAAAAACATCATTGACATTCAACAACTCATTCAAACAAGAGAAAATTAGCAAAAACTTTCAGTTCCTAGATGGGAAACTAACCCTGAAGGGATCAGCGCAGGTAGCAGTTAGAGACAGTGCGATGAATTGCACTGAATCTATGCGGGAAGTGCACTGTAGTGCACTGTGTCCTTCATTAAACTGCTCTGATGATAGTAAGCAATTCTGAAGGAAATTTTGACAATGTTTAGACTCAATTTTCAATGAAAGAGGACTGAAAACAATCAACGAGCACAAGTACAATGTGTAGAAATGTCTTAAGAGGTTGATAAGTTACTAAGATGGATAATTGCTCCCCAATGGAGTCGCCAATTTGTTTTGGGAAGTTTTAGTGTTCTTGGATAAACGCCTAATCCCTCTACACTAGTAGCTTAATCTAGAAACAATAGCACAAAGTATTCTCTACCTTTTCTGAAAACAATAGATAAAATAAGAGAACAGAGAACCTACTTATAGCTTCCTCTTGTTCCTTATCTTCCTTCACTAATTCTATTTCTCCTTCCTGTACTTAAGCTTCTTGAGAAGTACCTGCACACAGACAGAAACAAGAACCCATCAAAGCATATGATAATGATCTATTCATTAAATATAGCATGGAATCAAGTACATGATAAGCATATGAAAGCATCAAAAGATAATACAAGCATATGGAAAAAACTTTGAACACTTTATTAATAAAAGGAAGAATTACAACCCAATTTGCTTGATTCAACATCATTCCTCCAGTTCAATCCCATCCTCTCCTCATAACAAACAAGAGACTTTAACATCATTACAATACTTGCAATCAACTCAAAACTCACATCAATAGCATCTCCCTACTATTCAATAATTTCGAGCCGCTGCTCTCTTATATGAGTGATCTTTTTATAGGTAAATGGAGGAGGTTATGCCATCAATGGTGATAATGAATGCTCTTCTATTTTTAGAAATCAGTTCCACAGAAGAAGGGATAAGGGGATTGATGTTCCTTAACTCCCTTCCTCATCCAAATGCGAACTCAAAGGAGTGGGTAGTTTTGAGAAACTTATAGAGGCATCCAATGGATAAGGAATCTTCAAACCCTCATGGAAGTTCTCTCAAATTCACCCAGAAAAGAGGGACCAAGTGCACCGCATAGCACCCTGTTAGTGTATGCTTTTCATTGCAACACACCCTAATGAAGGCCTACCCACACTGATCTTCTTAAAAGTAGATTTTGGATGTTTTCAGTGATGGAACTTCTTAGGAAGTAAGGCATTCCGATGACTAACTTCTTTAGGGCATGTAACAACTACATTAGGGGTTGATGTGCCCTAATATTATCGATCTGTAAGTTGGGGTTGACGTGCCCAAATGGATCTATAACACCATCACTACAAGCATCTGTTGCAACAAGCAACCAATCTTGTTTGGTTGACATCAATGCCAACACTCTTATCAACTGTTAGGAAAGCCAAATGCCCAACACAACTCCTCAAGATGAATATTGACATGAATTCCAACAGACTTGTAGATGCGTTCCCAAGTCTACTGGCCATGCACACAATGCCAACTGTCCAAAAATCTCCCCCTTTGGCATTAATGGAAACACACCATCCTTTTCTCCAAGTGATGGCCAAACCTCAAGCTACTTCCACACATCTCATGGCATGTGACACCAATGACCTTCTTGGCATAAAAAATTATACACAAAAGTTCTCCCCCTTTGACATCAATGGAAAGGGGCTACAAGCTACCTTTCTCTCCCCATGCTCTCACCAATTGTGAGGACAAGAGTCTGGTTGTTGAGATGTGCATATTGCCTCACAGACCTCTCTTCCAAGGCTATTCCTGCTACTACCCCATACACTAGTAAAATGTGATATGCTCCCCTTGAACATATACTGCCTCTGATTTTTCCTTCCAATGTTGTGCAAATTATGGCTACTGGTTGAGCACTTTGTCCACTAAGGAGTCTTTTGTATCGAAAAGATTGATACCCATTAAATTGTGCATGGTATTGTTGTTGCTGCAAATACCAAGTTATAATGATGTATTTTGGCTAGCCCTTCTTCATTGTTGTTGTTGCTTCCGAGATTGTGCTCACTTTACTTGAGCATCTCCACTTCCCCTTGATATCATTTTCATACTATGGGGATTGCTTCACATCTCATACCAATTGCATCAAAATAAATGATAAAAGTGGAACACTGTACAAGGAAAAATATATTGTTTCCTATCTAAACAATAAATGTCCACTTGCACACATGGTTACTCAACATGAGCCCATCACAACCAATTGACATAGCTATACCAATTGAGGGTTAAGGGACATTTAAAATGATAACCAATTGTGTTTCATGAACACAAGACTGTAATCATAATCAAAGTTACAACTTAAATGAAATATGATTATTTCACCAAATATGCAAACCTTTTATTTGCTAAGAAATCTTCCTTTCTGAGGTTGTCCATTATTGCTTGCTACTACTTATCAAAGAAGCTCCCCCTGAGCCAATGTTCCTGGATATCCTGCAAAGCTATCTCGCCTTTGCTTGGGGACTCATCCTGTGGACCTGACAAGACCGTGAACTCCCTGTCATTCCACACTTCCATTGCAACCCTTATTCTTCCCACAACAAAAGATATTTCTGTGTACTCCTCATGTTTTGCTTCACTCCACCGTCATCAATAAGATGTGCCATACTATTCATCTTCTTGGCCTCCTGCATCTGACTTACTCAGCCTCCCTTGAGGCCATTCTCTTCCTTCATTTAAGAGAAACAGAGGATCTAATCCCCCTACGAAGATCATCTGCTTTATTTCACTAGACCTTTAAAGGTTGACACTTGACAAAATCATTTCCATCTTTCTTCTTCTTTACCCCTATTTGGGTGTTCCCTTAGCTACACATGGATAGAGGAAAATTTTCATTCATCTCCTCTTTCTACACCGAAATCCTCTTCAAGTCTTTCTCCATTTTAGAGGGGCCTAACACAAAATTGTGAGGACCATTCTTCTGATTTCTTCCTCCTCTTTTCATATTTCTCTTTTGACGGAGAGCACTGAAGACCAGTCGATATTTTTCCGATTCACTCTTTCTCCTTGTCTTCAAACCCTGAGCTGCTACATTTTCATGCATATTCTGAGAATCATTTTGTTTCTTCTCATTTCTATAACCATCTCTATTGAGCCCAAATTTTCCACAATCATATAATTCGATTTGGTCTAAGAATGGGGTGGAAGAGTTACTCCTTTTGACAACTCTTTTGTCAAAACTCCTCTCGTGGCCAACATTCCATCTTCTAGAATGATTGTGCATACTTGGGTTGCTTCTACCCAACACTTTTTGTTTCCTTGCGTGCCATCTACAGTCTATGGTTTTATGTCCAAACTTATTGCAAGAAAAACAAAAACCATGAAAAGGATTTTGATGACAAAAGTTACATTGTCTATGAAGGTTCTCTTGATAAGGAGGAGGGGTTCTCTACTGGCTCTTCTCATGCCTTTTATGAAAACAACCATTGCTATCATACACTCTTCCTTGTGGTTTCCTTGCCCTCTTCTGCTACAGTCTTTTCTTCTCTTACAGCTATTGTTGTCCAACAAACTTTCTATTTTTGTTGTTGGAACCCTCAAGCTTCTGATATTGAGACAACTCTTTGCTTGACTTCTCTAAGTCATGTCTCAATGAGGCTACCTTAGTTTGTAGTCTTTCGTAGCAAGCCTCCTTTATACTCAACTGATGGGTTTACCTCCCAGTCATCTAGTTAGTGTCTTCTTGTTGAGAAATTAGTTCAACTATTTTTTTTCTCAACTTCTCATTCTAAAGCTCATAAACATCCAGTTGCTCCTCTTGCTTGAGATTGTCCTCTAATAAGTTCTTGATATCTTTTAGAGCATTTCAACTTCTTTATAGAAAATATCATTCCATTTAAATCCTTCTCTTCTCTATGAGAGGTGATAGCTAGGTTATCACAGAGACCTAAACCCATCTCTATGTCCGTGGAGTCTTCCACAGGTCTAAGGATTATTCTGTCTTCATATGAGGATCCCTTATTTTCTATTTCTACTAGAATGGGTCTATCTTCATTAAAACTACTAGATGCATGGTTGTCCCTATCTTCAAGTGCTTCACATGAACATATAGATAATGAATGACCCACTTCTTTACATTTATCACAACGAAATATCATACCTTCTACACAACATGGTCTCGCTTCTAAGACTTATTCATCACTACCAGGAGTGTGATGGGTAGCAAATTCTCCAAGTTCTGATTTATTTCTTGAGCAACAGTGCTCCTCAAACTCTTCTTGAGCCACATGGCTATCTCCACTAGACAGACGTTGCAATCTGTTCAACACTTCCTTTGCTGACTCACAATGCCTTACTTCATCATCATCTGACTTGGCTAGCCCTTTCAGGATGACCTTCATGGATTTTTCGTTCTTTTCTTCATTTAATATGGAGAACCATATATCACCATCCAAGGACATCAGGTAGGCTTCCATTCTAACCTTCCATATTTCACACCAAAGCTCATGACTTGATCTATCTAAGAATGGAATTTCTTCTGTTGTTAGTTAAACATCGTTAGCCATTAGTTCCCTTTGATCTACCTTCTAGTGATTAAGCTATTTCTGAAGGAACCTGAATTTGATACCATTTGTTGGAAAAAAATGTTAATACTAAGAGGGGGTGAATCAATATTATGGCTAATTTTAACTTCTTTATGGAAATTTACTTTTCCTTTTTAACTTGACATCCATCCATATTTCAGCAACAATATATAATGTGGGAGCAACATTAACTCAACACACAAGCATACACACCATAAACATCATACACATTAGCCACAGGTTTTCACGTGGAAATCCTCTTGGAAAAAAACCATAAAGCTTGATGTTGTTATTCATGTAAATAAGTGCTCCTACTCTATTACATCAATCTTTTTTGTGAGCACCCACTCACAGGAAGCACCAACTCCCTTTGATTGTTTAGTAGCACTAACT
The DNA here is from genome assembly GCA_000404065.3 of Pinus taeda. NCBI lineage: Eukaryota > Viridiplantae > Streptophyta > Pinopsida > Pinales > Pinaceae > Pinus > Pinus taeda. Next base: position 9,305 of record APFE031574890.1, on the reverse strand, counting down.
AGTAGGAATCACCAACTCTCTCTGTTTGTTGACACCTGACTAGCTTACAATAAGAACCATGTGAGACACCAACCTCATGGGTTTGTTGCAAGTACCAACCTGTAGCTCCTTGGATGTAAGCAAGTCCCAACTTGTAGGAGTCACCGACCCCCAAGCCTTCTAAAGCTCCACTAGAGATGGAAACACCAACTTCTTGTATTGCAGGCACCAACCCATGTTCAAATAAGAACTAGTTGTTCTCTGTAGTTTGGCAACAACTCTGCCTGATAACATCTTTTGTTCTCAACTCACTCTGCAACAATATTCAGCAACCCTCTAATTTTCTTAACATCAATAGTCACTGAGTTCTTGGCCTCTCTGTTCTCCACAACACACAGTTTTCCCTCGGCCTTGCTTCAAACAACACAGGATTAGCTCTCTACATTTTTCTCACTACAGCTCATAGGCTCCTTTGGCCTTTCACCCAAGACACACGAAACTGACAACACTTCATATAGAACATAGGCTGCTCTTTCCTTTCACAAACAACTCGTTTCTATTTGGGTCCCTTTTTCTTATTCTAGGGTGCACTGAGCCTACACATAATTGGCTCTTAACTAGCCTCTCACATTAGTGCACTCACACATATCGCTTTCTCTAAGTCTCTCATGCAACAATGCTTCATTCCCATGATTTGCTCATCAGAGCACCTAATTTTTGTTCCTCTGCCATTCATAGAATTGATGTTTCCACCCTATCAATGTTGTTGTATTATCGATGTTGCCACACTGTTGATGCTACCAAACTGTCCTCATTCATCACTTTGCATTGTGCTTAGGCATGGCCTCTCCATGTTGTTGTTGTGTCCGCCACTCGTTATTCCACCTGCATACTCAACGTAGGCATAGTCCTCTCTATCTGCAACTTTCCCATTGCTGAGATTCTCCATGCACTTGAACTCTCATATAGCTTGACAAAACTCTAACATCGCTTCTCTGTACTTTAGTCATGGACATTCTGTGGACCATTTTGCTTTTTTCCTTGTATTAGAGATATTTGACAATCGACCTTCATTCCTGAGACCAGAAATCTACTCAACATTTACTCACACAACTCGCTACTCTATACACCCTTTAGTACTCTATACTGTGCTTTATCAAATACTTCATAGTGCTACATCATGGTGCAACACCAAGAAATTACTGATTTCCGACCTCTAATTATGTCCAACCACTTTTTTTTTTAGCCCTCATTGAATATCCACTTATAGGACCAAGTGTTATGACCGGAAGCTTAGCCTTAAGGCGCTAAGCCCTTTAACATTGTACCGGGGAACTTTTATCCTTTATATTGCACTTTATAGGATCTTTTCCTCTATCAGAAATTTATTCACAAATAAACCACAAATTCTAATTGTCCTTGTACTTTTTTGCTGTCGCCCCTTTTCGCATTTCACTTCATAGGACCGAGGCTGGTGACCGAGTGCCATGACCTGAGGTGCTAAGTATTTTAGCATTGTGCATGGAGCCTTTTTCCTTTGTTAAGCACTACACCATTGGTTTTAGGTTTATTCCACAATCAAGCACTTAACACTATCGAAGCATTCTTATCGGGGATTTCCACTTGTTTCTTATATGCCAGGAACAACAAACTGTTGATCGTTGATTTCCCTTGTGATGTCATCATTTCCACATGGCATCTCCTGAGGGGTGATATGTGTCACCAGGATATGGCCCATTAGGCCACCTCAAAACACCAAAACGGCCTGCCACGTGTCCCTCCTTACCATCACGTCTTACTGACGTCAGCAACCATGTGTCCCTCCTTATCGTCACGTCATGCTGACATCAACATCCACGTGTCCCTTATCGGAACCAATCAAATCCTACCACTTGTCCACATCGGAGCTCATCTGAGATGGTAATTTGTCCTTATCGGACCCAACTGGATGCCTCCACATGTCCTTCTTAGGGGAGAGAGAAAGAGACCTTGCTTGCCCTATTGTTTCAACGTATTCCTTTGTAAATTCGTTTTTGGCCTTCCCGATTATTTAAAAAAGAATACATTGTCCTAAATTATTTAACTGAATCGACGTTCGTTGATTGAATATTTCCTAATGCTTGTCACCTATGTAACTATTGAACTTTGATTGCCGATATGGACTTGTCATCCAACATGCAAGATCGTAAGTTGCTAATCGATGAATTGCCTAGACTGAGTACTCATAATCATTCTTCAAAGAGTTCACATCAAGTGTAGAAGGAATGGTGGAGTTACTAGGAAATTCTCAATTATAATTCTATTAGGTGCTTTGCTCTTTGTAATAATCTTTTGGAAAGCTGACAGAAAGTTGTATGTACTTAAATTTAACTTTGTATGGCATATTAGTACCCAAAACGTTTTGTTTGAATAGAAAAATGAGAAAAATGTGTGATCTTGTCATTTTGTATGATATAGAATCTTCATAGAAACTAACGATTAGATTATTGTATATCAGGGACAACAAAAATGATATATTTATCGTCGTTGGGGCTTTGTATGGAGCAGTTATATTCTTAGGAGCCAACAACTATTCAAATGTGCAACTTGCAGTTTGAGTAGAGAAAATTGTGTTCTAGAGAGAAAGGGTTGTAGGAATGTACTATGCATTGCCCTATGCTCTAGCTTAGGTTTTTCCTCTATCATTGTTTCATTTTATTCTAGACATTCAAAGTATCCATGTGCCAAATATTGGGCAAGCATAGTATGGGCCTATAGGATTGTGCATCAAAAAGTAAACTTTGGAGTTCAAATCATTGGGTCAATATGCCCTCATCTTCTTAGTAGCTCATACTAGTATTATCCGATGCTAAGGACACCCTTGGGCTTTGTGGATGGGATTTTTCCAGATTTGGGAAAGTCTTGAAAGGTGCTACTTGAATTCCACTATGTTAAGACCATTAAGCAAGAATATGGAATTTATACAATTCTCTTTCTATTTATATGTTTTTTTGTCACTTATTCCAATATTATAATTGGATAGGGTTCTTGTTTACAAATGTAATATTCAATGATTATTTTAATAGAAGATTGATATCCCTTACATATCGTTGAGACAATGGTGATATGTGAATTTACCTTTCCTAATTAGTCTGATAGAAACCCTACCATACTTTTCTACAATATGCAATATAACAAAACTGTTGGATGAACTTACCAAAGAAATTTCATGTTCTTCTAAAGAGGATTTCTTTTTATTGGCAACCAAAAACAACAAATATGTCAATAGCCAATTGTGAGTTGCATATTGATCTACATTGATCATATATGACAAGTCATTTCTAGAAGGTTTCCTTATTTCTTGTGCACTAGATTTTATAAGCATCTCTTAACATTGGCTTTTCCCTAGATCAGTGGTATCCTTAGCCATTACAAAACCATTTTAGGGAACCATTTTGACTTGCAAATAAAGCTATAGAATAGTAACTCACTATGATTTCTATTCCCTATATCAGTGCTACCTTCACATTATCATGACCTTATGAATGCATTCACACTCCATTCTATGCTACATTTCTAAGCCTTTCTTGCATTATGAGCATGTAATGTTATCGCCATCGAAGATTAAATCACATTTCACTATAGATTTTCATCAAATAAGTTATGTACTAATTCCTTATGCAAAAACCCAAATTGGGAACTTCATGTAGCCAAGTATTGCTTTCAGGTCAATCCTTTATTGCTGCAATGAGATCTAAGGCCTTTCTATAATACCCAATCCTAACTAATAATCAATGAAATTCACAACACCATACCTTGTTCACAAATTTTGTCAAATAGTTGGTAGGTACCCTCCATTCTCCCACTATTAGTTAGATTTTATTAATGAGTTAAACTAATAAATGTGAACATTTAAACAATCTAGGTGACCACCCATAAATTTTCTGCTTGGGTAGTCATTTAAGATCCTTCTCGACCATGGATGCTTTTAGGTGAAGATAAACCAGCCAATAATGGATGCATCTCGACTACACATTGCATGTCATGTTATTCCTTTATATTGGGAACAACATACATTAATCTATAAAATTAGGAGAAGATACCCATGTCATTGTTTGCTAGTATATGATAGACATGTTTGGAAGAGTGAGGGGACAACTTATAATATAAATCCACCGATTAAAGAATATGGTGAACCATTATCATATTATAATAACCTTGGCCATATCATGATCCTAATTAATTTTTTGGAATGAGTAAATTATTTATTGAGCACTTTATGTACCTATTCCTCACTTTATTAAGCTTAATTTTCGCTTAGAGGTAGCACCTATTTTATATGGCTACATTCATTAGGTGAGAAATTGATCATTACGGACAACTATCCCATCGGGAATATCTCATTTTCTAGTAGTTGTTTCGATTAACAAGATTTGTCTTTTAATTAAGAAAAACAGTATAGAAATCTATTAGTTTTAAATTGTTATAATTTTATTTAATGTAGTATATAACTATAACATAAAGTTATAATTAATATACAATAGAGTTATACAATTATAATGACTACATATAAAAAAGGTTATGTGATAAGGTTAAAATGTTCATAATTTTAAAGGGCACCCAGCACCGAAATCTCATCATCCAAGCACCAATAATTGGTTTAGTGATTTGTTCTTAAGAATTGCCCACTGGTTTTCCATCTTCAACGTGACTTGTACATTTATAAGGACTTCCGTGTATATATAGATGCACACTTCTCCATCTTCAACGTGACGTGTACATTTATAAGGACTTCCGTGTATATATAGATTCACACGTTTGTTAGAGAGATTTTTGTGCAACAGAGAGAAATGGATCTTTAGTTTGCAATATCATTATTGCTTAAGAAAAATTGAGTGAAGGCTCATTATCGTTATTAATTTTTTTTTTTTTTGACTAAAATAACTTAAAATGAAATTAATTATGGTTAAATAAAAATAACAAGTAATAAATTAGTTTATAATATTTATTTTATGGGGATTTAATATTTTTTAGTTATTATTTTAATTGTGTAACATTTTAAATTTCATGAAAATTATGATGAGATAATTAATTTATGAAGTTTGATGACTAACGTCCATTAAGATCAATGCCATTTATCTAATTTTAAGAAAGTAAGAGATTAATTAATTAAGACTCTTCTATATTTTATTTTTATGATAAGAAAGAAGGGAAATAAACATTCATATGTCACTATAGTTATGTTGACTTAACATGTCAAGAAAGTTGGTAGCATGGCAAATGTTTTTGGAAATGGGAAGGAATGTGAGTAAGAGCTCAACAATCCAAGAAAAATATTTTTCATCTTCAACCCTCTTGGTATTGTAAAGATAACAGATTCTTTTATCCCCAGGTGTTTTGGGAATAGACCAACTCCTAGTTCCTCATGAGAATTAGTTATTGTTTTCACAATGTTCATTTTCTTATTAACACTAATCAAGACAAAAGGATAAATTTGGTTAGCAAGAGTGAAGTTGATCACCTCGTTATAATACCTTAGCTTCATTTTCCCCTCTAGCTCCTTATCATCCCACAACTTCTCTTTAAATTTGGAAGAATAGTATTTTTATGTTATCCTTATTCTCCAAGATGATCTCCTCCTTTATCCCCCAATGGTGGAGCCAAGGTCACACATCCTTGTGCTATCCTCGCTTGACCAAGAGGTGGGAGTTCTAGCTAAAGCTAGAAGCAGTTTCGGGGAACCTCGTGACATCCATGTTGTAAAGCTTCTTCTTATACATTAGATACCTAACCATGGCCATGCTTTGAATGGGGGAAAACTAGCTTCAATCAAGAGTTTAGGATAAGAAGTATTTCCTTTCATCTTGAGGTTGTAGATTACAAATTGTTTTTGGATCAACTCAATTTTCTTCCATGATTATCTAGATATGCTACAACCCCAATCCTCACAAACATATAAAATAATAGGGGTGACGATAGACTCAAAGAGGAACCAAATTTTGTCCCAAGACCATACTTATTTTCAAGCTCATAAGAAACTATTCATCCGATCCTTTTGTCAATACTAGAATTCTAATTGAACTAATAAATATCAATATTTGAATCTTATCATAATTGACTTTTTAAGTTTAATTATCATAAATTTGATATTAAATATATAATATAATTTAATATATTAATAAAATAATATATAATAATATACATATTTAAATTTTAAATTGAAGTATAATAATCAACCATCCGTGCTTGGTATATATTTGTTTGCTTTTTAAAACTTGTAAACTTGACATATAGCCTTTTCTACAAGGCCAGTGGAGGAAATTTTTTCACTTCTCTGGTGCCACGAAGACTGACTGCCACCGTGGGTCTAAAGCCATTTTTACTTTGACTAATTTGTTTTTTTTTTTAAACTACATGGTGAATCGGTAACTGCCAATCTTAATATATGGGAGACCCAAGATCAATCCTCGTAGCTGTCACTATAACACCAAGAGTACATCCAACTACCTGCAAGTTGATATACTAAGATCCTATGATTTTAACAACTTCTTTGGTGCCACGAAGGTCAATTGCCACCGCGGGTCTAAAGCCATTTTTAATTTGACTAATTTTTTTTTTCAACCACATGGTGAATCGGTAACTGGCAGTCCTAATCTGTGGGAGACCCAGGATCAATACTCGTAGCTGCCATTATAACACCAAGAGTACATCCAACTACTTGCAAGTCGATATACTAAGATCCTATGGTTTTAGCAAAGTGAGACTCTCGTGCCGCCAAGGCAAGGGTGGGGAATCTGCTTCTAGAGCTGTCACTGCAGCAGGGGTGGGGAATATGCTTCTGGAGCTGCCACCATAGTAGGACAGTGTACTCAATGAGATTTGAACTACGGTCAAATAAACTTACCGTCAAACCACACATCACTATACCAATTTGACTAATTTGTTAATCTTTTCTTAAAATAAACTTATAAGTCACATTCCTAAAACCGTTGTCAATTTAAAGGAGCTTATATACTTAGGCTTCTCAAACAACAACCTTGAAGGGACAATTCCCATAGCTATAGGAAACCTTCATTCTTTGAATACATTACATTTAAATTCAAACAATTTCACCGGAAAGATTCGTAATAATATTAATAATTGGGTTTCACTTGTGAAATCAGATTTATCAGAAAACAATTTAGAGGGACTTATACCTAGAATGTGCATTTATAAATCCATTTTCTAAAATATTTTGTCTGCTCATTCTAACAATTTCTCTGGACTCTAACCTCATCATTTTCTAATTGCACTGAGTTGTAATATTGGATTTAAAAGATTGTGGATTTAGTGGTGAGCTTCTTTCAACTCTCGCAAATTTGAGTAAATTGGGATTTTTAAGCCTTAGTTATAATAATTTTCAAGGTATTATTTCTTAATGGATCACAAATTTCACCAATTTGTTTTTTTGGATTTAGTCAATAATGACTTTAATAGAAGCATACCACATGATCTTGAAAGACTGCAAGGGTTTGCAATATATCAATTTTATCTTAGGAAGTTTTATTTCCAAACCAAAGAATACATAAAAGGGATTGAGTATAATCTATCATATGTCTTGATTACAAATGTTATATTTGATTTTTCTAGTAATAATCTTACTATAGAAATACCTAAAAGCATAGGCAACATGAGAAGCTTGTGATTACTAAATTTCTCTAGAACTAATTGGAAGGAAAAATACCAGCATCTTTTAGTGAGATACCTACTTTGGAGTAGTTGGACTTGTCCAAAAACAATTTGAATGGAGCAATTCCTCAAGAGCTCTCTCAATTATCAATGTTGGCTTATATAGATGTTTCATCTAATAACCTATGTGGGAGGGACACAATTTTACACCTTTAATGAGTCTTCATTTCAAAGGAATAAGTGCTTATGTAGATATCCTCTTCAAGGATACAATAAAAAATATATGAATACAACCAGTCGAGACATTGTATTGCCTCCCAACAACATAAAAAAAGCCCTTTTATGGCCTCTACTGATTCCCTACATAGCTCAATAAAACTTGTCTGTATAAATCAATATTTTAATGTATGTAATGCCACTTAATAATATAACTTGAATGTTATTTGTTCATATACCTTGTTTTTTCAGTATTGGTCCATGTATTGTTACTTAACATTATGGTGTTTCGATGTTGACATAAATTATGTAGCTTTGTGGAAAATTATAAAATAGAGTTATTTGTTCATATACTTTGTTTTTTTAGTATTGGTCCATGTATTGTTACTTAACAATATGGTGTTTGGATGTTGACATAAATTATCTAGCTTTGTGGAAAATTATAAAATAGAGTTTAATAATTTCTTTCAATACAAGAATGTTATTATATTTATTGAAAATTGTTAATTATTATAAAACTAATGTAAATAGATGTATTTGTATTGATTAAGAATTAACAAAATAGAAAAATAAATACTAATTTATTTTTTTTATTAATAATTTACCATTTTTTCCCATACCGCTTAGAGTAAATTTTTACCGGGTTTTTTGTTAAGGCATTTCTTGGTGTAAATTTCATTGATTCAAAATGACGCGGGCCAAAATCTAGCCATACTAAAGGTTATTGTGGCCCAGATCTGCTAGGATTACTAGGTGATTTTGATGGCTTAATTCCCCCTGATTGCGATTACTCAAGTCATGGGTTAAATGTGTCAATAATCACAAGTCTCAGATAACCTAACCAAACAAATAAAATACTAATTAACTATTTTTTTTTAAATATCCAAAATTTAAATACAATTAGTTTTAAATAAAATAACAAAACCAAATCACGATGAAAATTAAAAACTATCAATAGAGACTCCAATTTCTCAATTGTAAATACATTTTCCAAATTTATTAATTGCTACTGAGATAAAATTTGCCCTTAATATTTGATATTATCAAAAAATACTTGTTAATTTATATTTATTAATAAAATAAATAAATTTGAAAGTATACTAGTTTGTATTATTAAATGCATTGGTTTTATATCATTAATATGCAATAAAATTATTAATATTGATTTATATATTCAATTAAAAATTAAAAATTAAATATAATTTTAATTATAAATTAAAAAATTATATTTAATTTAATTAAATATATAATTCATATAAATGTTAACAGATATTTAAAATAAAAATTTGAAATTAACGTTAATTTTGAGATTTTCCTGGAATTAAATTTGAATGGTTGAGTTGTTTATGGAACGAGTCAATGTGTTTCGGGAGAACATGCGAATAACGATAGCCGGCAAAGCCAATTCATAGCATAACGAGACTACACCGTTAATTTTATGTCTTATGTCATGGATAAATGAC
>APFE031574889.1:0-10584 GCA_000404065.3 Pinus taeda | reverse complement strand
TTCGAAATAATTCCAAAGCATAAATACGATGGTGGTAATTATGAAAAAGCTATTTGTCTAAATAGATTTAGCACCGTGAAAAACATTTTCCTTGTTTGTACAAAATATAAATTCTTTCCAAATATGATGATTGCAATATGTCCCATAATGAAGATTCGTTTCTAGTTGGCACAATCAATGCTATTGCAATTTTAGTAATGCACACAACAATGCAATATGTATTGGTAATCAAAGACGACAATGTAGAACAGGACAAGGCAATAGTAAGCTTTAATTCATTTGTATACTTCATTGTTACAAAGATATTGTCCATCTATTATATTGTTTTCATGTGTTGTTTTAAAATTTTGCATATGTAACTAGTTCAAGTGCATGATAAACTTGTTCCATCATGTCTTTCAATACAAAGACAATTGCACGTAAACATTTTTCCGTTCATCTTGCTAAAAGATATAGTAGAAAATGAGAAAAAAAATTCCGAACTTCACAATCAGCCTTCATATGGTCATTGAAAACATGAAAGAAAGTAGAAAATATAAGAAAATTACTTTCTTCGGCGAGTGGAATATGCACAGTAATATATATATATATATATATATATATACACACACACACACACACACAAAGAGAAAAAGGATAAAAAGACATTTGATTCCATGTTGCTAAGCCTTTGTTTTCTATATCAATTTTACAATCCTTCCAAGGACACCTGACAATGACTAGTGCATATGCAAATCCATTTGAGATTGTATGTGTGAAATGCAATATTCCAATTACAAATGCCAGAACTATGAATAAAATTATGCTTTATTGTATCGTCTGCAAGTGACTCTCGGTTGGTTTATTTTCATTGGTTAAACTGCATCATACATGCAAATGAAAAGACTGAAATACAGTGTATTCTGAGAGGCGTGGAACTGGAAAAAGTATTACCTCAACTACGAAAAGTTACCTATGAGCAATACTGTATGGAAAAATCACTTGTTATTGATATGTTGTTTGCTTTTGAGACACATGCCACATTTATGATAAACCATCGAAACATTATTAAATGTATACAATGGCAGGTTTCTTTGTTTATATTGTTGAAAAATCCGATAACAATATAGTTTTCATTGCTTGCATTGTCAAGCAATCTTAATATTACCTTATACTTTTTAGTTGAATAATTTGACTATTATCGAACCACTATTTTGCTTTATTTGACACTTGGGATCTGATTTCACATTATCAAGCAATGTACTATCAATTGTTGGCAAGGAGTAAAGCATTTGCATCGTTTTGCATATATGTATTTCCAATCTTAACATTGTTTTCTTTATGGTTCAATAATTTGAGTGTTGTTGAACAATTTTTAACAAACAAATGAGATTTCATTACATTGTACATGTATGTATTTCAATGAACTACTTTGTCAAGGTTAAATGTTTTGTTTTATGCTATTTATTAAGATTATTTACTATGTTTTAATTGTTATATATGGCTATTTCATTATGCTATGTCGTGTTTGCTCTCTTGCAGTCTCATTTATTACATTGTTTTATTGATTTATCAAATTTGCAAATTCTATAACTCACGAGACAATATTCTAATTTGGTTATGCAAGATAATCAACGAATCATTTTTCAGTCAGATTGTCGTTAATGAATGGAGTCTACAATGATGATTTTATTTGTTTACATTGTCTATCAATCCAGTAACGATACAATTCTTGGTGCTTGCATTATCAAGCAATATTAACCTTACCTTATACTTTATGATTGAAGAATTTGACTATTGTCAAACAACATTTTCAGTTTGTTGGATGATTACAATATGTTTTCGTGTTATGATTAGTTGATCCACTATTCTCCTTGCTTACATTGTGGAGCAATGTATCATTGACTATTGGAAAAGGGCATAGCACCATGTGTATTTTTGTACTTCCGCATATCCATACTTGAAATCTTAACATCATCTTCTAATTTTTGGTTCAATAATTTGAGCATTGTTGCAGAGTTTTTAACACAAGAGTGGGATTTTATTACATTGTACAATCACGTATTTCAATGAGTTTCTTTGTTCAATTTCTATGTTTTGTGCCATGTTATTTACTATTTCATATTATTCTTGTAGGTTTTAACCATGTACATAAATTACCTGCATAAGAATTCTAAAAACAGAAAATAAATAATCGCAAAAACATAAAACATAAAACAAATATACACAGAGATTTCCCTGGATCCCAAAACTCGGACGACCAGATTGATTTTTCATTATATTCCTTTCAATGTTACAATACACATATATACATGCCAAAGCATTCATAAACCCTGGATTAGAACATAACCGTAGTTCCCTTGATTGGATCTACAAAACACCATGTGCAGAAAACCATCATGCCCAAAACCATGTGTAAAACCCATGCATAAAACCATAGGTAGGCCCGCTCACCTAATATAGGGTCCAAAAAAAATAATCTCGGGGCGCTGCCTTAGACCCTGTACAGGGTGGCTACCACTCCCCTGAAACACCCCAATAGGGGGGGTTGCGGCCCCCTTCTATGCTCGGCTCAACGAACAGGGGGGCTATCACCCCCCTATGCTGTGTCCGGCGCAACGAACAAGGGGCACACTCACCCCCCCGCGATCCCCCTGCACGTGCGACTGGCTGTGAAAAGAATATAACAGACACCCATCAATGTTATTTACTATGTTTTAATTGTTTACAATGTGGTTATGCAACATAATCGATGAATCATTTTTAAATAACACTGTTGCTAGTTAATGGAGTTGTCACGTTGACATTGCATGTTAATGATGCTTTTGTCCTACATATCATGACGTAAATGGAAATGTGCGGAGGTGCGCAACTGTGCGGAATCTTTTACAAAATGTGGACGACTCCACATTTCACATTCTGCATAAGTACTCCACTTAATCTAGGGAATATGGATCCTTAATACTTGTTTGACGTCTCTATAAAGCAAAAGATGCATTTAATAATATTTGACAAAAAATGCCATGCATTTCAATTTAATTCTAATGCACTATGCATAATTCTCACATATATTTGTACTATGCTATTTACTAATATAATGTACAATGTTTTTCATTGTGCTCTGTCATGTCTACTACTTTCCACTTTGATTTTTTACACCATTTTATTGATTTATCAACTTTGCAACACTTTATATTAAAAAACTATTTCATGCAATATTCAAACAAAAATCTAAATGAATCATTATCATACGGAGCGGAGACAAACTTGTAAATCGAATAAACAACACTACGACATAACTTATAAAATATTTTTCATGTGTATATACTGTTGTATTTCACAATGTTCTGATATTGTTTTTCCTATTTTCTTTATTGTGCACAAAATATTATAATATATAGCATTTAACATATACTGAGTTTCAAATTTTGTTGAACAAATAGCAAAATTTGGTAACTAATTTTGTACTAATCAACAATTGTTCCTCGAGATTAACGATTCTATTGATTTTGCAAGAGCTCTTCTAACAACATTCTTACGATGTCTAGTTCATGTTCGAACTACCTAATGTTTTGGTAAAGTTCCATATCTTATCCATTAAGATATCCTAGCTGAGCATTATAATATGTTGGTTCTTTGCATGTATCCCTTCCTTTGTGCTTCTACCATTGTTTTGTTGAGCCATTTGTTTCGCTTTTAGCAAAATATTCAAAAAACAATAGACAAATTATAAAGCAAAACCTGAAAACACTTATCAGTTTTAGAACAAACAAAACAAATTGGTTGCCTATAACTTTTAGTGACGACTTTAGTACTAATGAGTCTAAAACAAGATGAATAATGAAAAATGGTTTTCACATCCAATGGGTGTACATATAATGCGTTAAAGGCGATAAATCATCTAAATCACAAATTGACATCTAAGTTCTGAAATGACATTTCGCTATTATCAATTTGAATGGTACACATTAACCCGTGATCATCATCAATTTCGTGATTACTCATTTTAGTGATCTTGAATAAGAAAATATTGTTGTCAAATCCATTACTTTAAATCATATCCATTTTACTTAAATTCCAACTAGAAATAGTCCAATTCATATGATTAATGTTTCATGATTAATCTGTTTCATACGCTTTAGAAATCGATATTGAGATATTATTTTATTAATATCATAAATTGCATTCTATTTTAATTAACTAAGCTCTTCTACAAATAATTACAAGCCTTTTGACATTTATTGAGTGAAACAACGCATATTCACAACCCTTACTATGTAAAGTTGTTTTGTTATCATCGAGTTCTACATTAGTGATTTCACATTTGTCACGTGAACTCATTATTCAAATAATAAATGAACTATGTTCACTCGATTAAGTTAACTAAGTAAGAGTATATGACTTGGTATGGTTTCTACCATTTTATGTTAAGCTAAAAACTATTATAATCTTCTTTTGTATAATGAAATCTTTCATTGTAAGGTTTGTATAATGAAAGTTTTGCACAAGTAAGCTTTGCGAAAGTTTAATATTCTATATGCATTAGACATTAGCAATTATGAAATTGAACATTGCAGCTATAATTAACATTGGAATTGACACGTGTACAAAGGTGGCGTATTCAGAACTGTTCATGTTTATCCTTTCATTCATGCATTTCAACATTGTTTTCAATCGATCAAAAGAATCAAATAAGATGGAAAGAAAAAGCGAGAACAATCAATAATATTGGAAGCGTTTCTAAACCAAACTAAGTATCAATTTATGCCAAACGAAAAAAAAAAGGAAAGGATTACAATATCGATAACAACTTAACAAAAATGTACTATTAAGCTCGTAACACCAGCAGAAAGTTAACACTAAATAGTACCCCCGCATTATCTAGATTGCACCTTCATATAGGCATAACATAATAGAAATCAATCTCAAACTATTTAGTCCATAAATAACCTCAGAAATAGATTCAATTTTCCATGGAAGAGATGAATATAGGGACTAAATTGTACTTCCTCCACATATCCTTTGTCTATGACTGATCTCTCTTACTAAACACACACATACCATGGGGGCTTCACTGGAGGAGCAACACCATACCATCTACATTCATATTGGTGGATATATATTGAGGAAAAATGACATAATGTATTGATCATATAATAGGGGATAAAGGTTTTTTATATTGGCAGGGATAAAAATGGAGCAAAATATAAATGGGTACAATTTTTTATTCTTTTCGTAATTCAAAAGGTTTTATTAATTCAGGAAAATTTTACACCAATGAGAGCATAATTTAAATCCTCCACTAGCCTCATTCCTACAAGACTTGTTGGCCAAGTGGTATATATAGAAAGTGATAGACAAAAATAGAAAAAAACTAGATGTCTAGTGTTATATACCTAGGGGGGATAATATGGGGTACCAAGGGAGGTGTCCAAGGTAATAATGTAATAATTGGATGGGCCATAGTAATAAATAAGGTGGTTAACCCATATCATGTAAGGGACCACAAGTAGTTAGTATTAATGTAATTGGCCCATGGTATTAGTGGATGGTATGAGGGAACCATGGTAATGATCCATGGTATTGTATGTATGAGGCCTATATAGAGGCTAGAGACTCCACATGGGAGGGAGTCAAAGAAATATAGTGTCAAGGATTATTGTATGAACAAACATATGGCTTGTGGAGTGTTCTCCTTCCTTAAGGAGTGAATGCATGGTGTTACCCTACCTTAATGGTTTGATAATAAAGAAGCATTTTTATCTATTCATATCTTGTTATTCTTGGGTTTATTTATATTTTCATATATTTCTAGGTTAGATCTACAACAATTGGTATCAAAGCTATAACATCCAGACACTGATAGCCCAAGATGACTAAAAATGTCCCAAAATCCATATAGAACCCACAATAATGATCCTAATTATATCTTACTAGCATTCAGATCCACCAAACCATTTCATTATGTTGTCGAAATGCGTCCCTCCAGGCGATCCATGCTCTCGTGTAGCGTCTTCTGATCCTGACGAAGTGGTGTTATTATGTCAAGCATATTCCACTGATTATGTTGGAGGTTATTCATGAAAGAGATATAAAAAATGTTAATGAAAAAATTGGATATGTACAATATCTAGTGAAAGTAGGGGTTTTTTTTTTTTTTTTTAAATGAAAAGGTATATTGGGTTTGTATTGGTAGGGGGTTAAATAATGTGATTTTTAGAGGCATTTTCCGATATGTATTCAAATTAAGGGTATTGTTTAGTATGTCATGAACGCAAGTGCTATGTCAAAGGTTCATTGAGTGAAGCCCTTGTGGTACATACAAACTACCCATCACGAACATGACTAGCGCTAGCACCAGCAACATCTCCAGCCAAAACTCATCCTTTCTTCTCGAATCCAGGAGGACTCTATCCAATGTTAAGTGTTGCTCTTTTAAAAGCATTATGTATTCTTATAAATATCAAAAAGAGTATTTTATAATATTGATAGATATAATTTTATTAATGTGTTTGCAATCAACAATTATTACACAATGCATCAGAGTAAATGCCATTCAACATTTGAGCGATAACATGATTTAATATCAATTTGTTGAATAGACATTAATAGCACTGGTAAGAATTAATTAATACTTTAATGCTAGCTACGAATTCCAGGTTTCTATATCTTCATAAAAATTACTGTCCTGACACAGTTTTTTCATATAACACATTTGTCCTTTCTCACATGCTCATGTCTAGAGTGTGTGTACTTGGGAAGTTTGAAAAGGAAACATTTCCAAGGATTGACAATAGAAGTAAGGGTGTTTTACATTTGATACATTATGTTATTTGTGATCCATTTTCCTCAAAGTCTCTTAGGGGTTACGAATATTTTGTGACCTTCATTGATGACTTCTCCAAGAATACCTGGATTTACTTCTTGTAGACATGCGACAAAATCTTTAGTCGCTTCCAAGAGTTTAAGGTTCTTGTGGAGAACTTGAAGGATAATAAGAGAAAGGTACTTTAGATAGATAATGGGTGCAATTATATTGAGAAATCCTTTAAGTGCCAAGGACGACATCAAGAGAGAGTGGAAAAACTCCATATAACCTACAATAGAATGAGTTGTAAAAAGAAAGAACAGAACAATAGTTGGAGCAATGACAACCATGCCATATGATTAGGATATGCCTAAGTATCTTTGGGCAGAGGCATGTATCACACCAATTTACATTCAAAATAGGATCCCGCACAAGGTGTTTGGGAAGATGACACCCAAGGATGCATTTACAAGGAAGATACTAGAAGTCATAAATTTTTGGATTTTTGGAAGTATTCCACATTTTTAAATTCGAGATGAGAATCACACCAAGCTATATTTGAATTAGAGAACTCAACGAAACATCCAAGGCATACAAGATCTACATTCCAGGGTCGAGGAATATAATCATGAGACATGATGTTAATTTCTATAAGAAGAAGTCCTTTTGGAGATCTGCAATTTACCAACATTTGATCAGAGTCAACAAGAAAAGGATCCAAGGGTTGAACAAGAACCCCATGCTTAGGGCACGAGTACTAATACCATGACTAGTATAAGTATAAGTATAAGTGGAGAGGAGAGGTTGCAACATGTGGAGGAACAATAAGATGAGGAGCTTGAAGCTCCATCTGCCACAAGTGGGAGAAAGAATTGTGAGGTGCTTTAGACACTAAGAGATGCATAGGAGTTTGTGGGAGCTCCTAGATTGAGAACCAAGGACAAGAGGCCACACGAGAGATATTCAAGGCATAAGGCAATGATGAATAAGCTCATTGACAGAGAGACTTCCAACTATGATGAGGTTTCATAGCATCAGGTGTGGTAGGATGTGATGGTGGAGGAGTACAAATCCATCATGCAGAATGATGTCTAGGAGGTGGTGCATAGATTGTTGGATAGGTAGTGTTTGGTTCCTGCTAGATCTACAAGGTCAAGCATGCTACAGATGGCAGTGTAGAAAATTTCAAGGAAAGGTTTGTGGCCAAGGGGTTCTCTTAAAAATATGGAATAGATTATGAGGAGATGTTTTCTCCTATGGGCATGTATGCTTCCATTAGGGCCATAATCTCACTGGCAGCACATATGGGATGGAAAATTCATCAGATTTATGTCAAGATGACGTTCCTAAATCGAGTTATGGAAGAGGAGGTGTACATCGAATAACCAAACAATTTTGATATGCATGGGAAGGATACCCATGTATGTAGGTTGAAAAGACTGTTATAGAGACCCATGCAAGCTCTCAGAGCATGGTATGGTCAGATTGACAACAACTTGCAGTAGATTAGATTTGTGAAGAGTGAGGCAGATTCAAACCACTAGTATCTTATGGTTGGAGGTGAACCACTCATTCTTGTTTTATATGTGGATGATCTATTTTTGACTGGGTCACCCGGGATCATAGAAGACTGCAAGAGGGACTTGGCAATAGAGTTTTAGATGAAGGACTTGGGGTTGATGCACTATTTTCTAAGACTCGAGGTGTGGTAGACAAATGGGGGTATCTTCCTTGGTTAAGGGAGATATGCTATGGAGATCTTGAAGAAATTCAGGATGTTGGACTATAGACCCGTGTCTACACCTATGATAACCAATTGGAAGAAGATTGATGCATCGAAGCAAGTAGCAGTGGACCCCACCTTATATAGGAAACCTATTGTCTCTCTCATGTATATAGTCAACATAAGGCCAAAAATTTGCTTTGTGGTTAACACTCTTAGTTAGTTCATGGTAGAACCAAAGAGGGTGTATTGGACAATAGTGAATCATGTGCTGCATTAGCTACAAGGTACAATTGGGTATGGGTTGAGATATACTGAGGGTGATGGTGTTAGGTTGATGGGATATACTAATGCATACTAGGAAGGTAATGCAGTTTACAGGAAAAACACTTCAGGGTGTTTCTTTGGCATTGCATCAGTCATTGTCTCTTAGTACAACATGAAGCAAAATTTCGTTGAATTAAGCTTTGCAGAAGCAGAGTACATGACAATGAGCATGGCTACATGTGAGGCCATATGGCTTTAGAAGTTTCTAGTAGCAATGTTTAGTCATAGGATGGAGTCAACCATTATCCAATGTGATAATTAGAGTTGCATCGAGCTATCTAAGAATCAAGTATATCATGATAGGTCAAAATGAATTGACATCAAACACCATTTCATTAGGGCATATGTACAACATGGATCAGTTCGACTACAATATGTTCCCATATATCAATAAATTGTAGACATTCTGACGAAGACCCTGGCTAAAGGAAAGTTTATTTTCTTTAGGGATAAGTTGGGTGTTGTGGAGAACACCTTCCTTGCTAAGAGGGAGTGTTAAATATTGTAGCTCAAGCATGTGTTCTAGCCTTGAGAGGGGCCATTGAGGCTAGGAACATAGAAGATTTAATTATCTCCAAGCCCATGTAATTTTTCCCAAGTTTCACCTACGAAAAATATCTTAATTATGTCAATTAGTGATTTTTTAAATATTTATTAAGTCTAAACTTAAGGAAACTGGATAATTAATTGAAATTAGTTGGGATAAAATCGATTTGCATCTAGAGGATTATGGAAAGTTTCTAAGATGATCTTAGCCATCGATTGGATCAAGAGAACTTCTAATCATGGCCATTCATTTATGAATGAGAGATTATAAAGGGAATCAATGGGTAAAAATGGAGACACAAAGAGAACACATCGAGTGGGTGATTTTTAGAGACACTAGGAGGGTTTCAATAGTAGTGATTGAGGAGAAATATTTATGGGGTTATTCTTCGTCATAAAGACTTCTAGTTTCAAAGTTCTAGAGGGAGTTTATCAGGGCTGAATTATTTCTGCATAAGGAGGCCATGCTTTCCAATGTGAGTTTGCAAGTTTTGCCAATTTACTAGTTGCCAAAGGTCCAGATTGAGTTCCAGTTTCCAATGTGAGTTCTTGGAGGTAGTGTGAGTGGCCAATGTGAGTTGTTGGAGGTAGTACAACTTACTAGATCAGATTCTGAGAGACAGTGCGAGTTATCGGGAAGGGCAGTGTGAGTTCCTAGTTAGCCAGCGCGAGTTCCGGAAGGGAGTGTGGATTTCCAGAAAGCGCCTAGTTGATCTCCAGAGGGAGATGATGATATTTCCCAATTTGATTTTGTCATTAGTGAAGTTAAATTTGTTGCCAGAGCTTTGCTAGTGTCAGACAAGCAGTTGTGATTTCTCAATAGCAGTTTTTGGTGAAGATAATAATATAAACCGTCAGATCTGAATACTAGTTTTCCCCACATGCGTTTTTCCAAGGAAGTTTGTCTAAAAATACTTGTGTAAATTGTGTGATTGGTTTTGTTACCACTCAAACCAGCAGGGGATCTAAGGGGGTTCCTAAGAGGGAAAAAATTAGATTAAGGGAAACTGCTAGGTTAAGGGAAATTGTGGAGGCTTAGCACATTGTCACCATAGCTAAGTCTCCTTGCTCTTTACAAAATTTCACTAATGGGAGGAGTCCTGGTAGTGTAGGGATTCACTTGTAAAGTATATGTCAATGGATAGGTGAGAAGTGACCACAAAAACCCTTTCTTAAGGATGGAGTTAAGAATGGAGCTTGC
>APFE031574888.1:0-59374 GCA_000404065.3 Pinus taeda | reverse complement strand
CCCTGGATCCCAAAACTGGGACTACCAGCTTGATTTTTCATTATATTCCTTTCAATGTTACAATACATATTTATACATGCCGAAGCATCCAATACCATGGACCGAAAAGCCATCATGTCCAATACCATGGACCAGAAAACCATCGCATCCAAAAAACATGTGCGAAAATCATTCACAAAACCATAGGTGGGTCCGCCCAACCTAACATAGGGTCGAAAACCAAAATTTTCCGGGGCGCTGCCCTGGACCCCATAAAGTGGGGTTACGGGTACCCCTCAAACCCCCTGTTAACTATGTGGAAAGAATATAACACAACCCAACAAGATCAATGCGGTGTAATTGCACAATTGTGTTCGCTAGAGGTTCCCACATCAAAATCACCTATTTCTCAAGATCTCCAAATAGCCTTGGACAATCATTCCAAGGTATTTGAGACTCCCAAAGGCCTCCCACCTATTTTTGATCATGATCATGCTATTCATTAGATTCCAGGAAGTGTTCCCTTAAACATTAGGCCTTACGAATATCCATATGCCCAAAAGAGTGAAATTGAACGTATGGTTGCAGAATTGCTAGAGGTTGGTATAATTCAACCTATTCAAATTTATTTCTATGCTGTAGTGGTATTGGTACACAAGAAGAATGGATCATGGAACATGTGTACGCATTATAGGGAGCTCAACAAGCTTAATATTAAAGATAAATCTCCCATTCCTGTCATTGATTAATTACATGGAGAAATTTACTTCACCAAGTTGGATCTTTGTTTGGGATATCATCAAATTAGAATGAAGACTAAAGACATTCCAAAAACAACATTTAGAACTCATGAGGGTCGTTGAGAATTTTTGGTCATGCCTTTTGGCGTTACCAATGCACCTTCTACATTTCTAGTTTTAACGAATTCCATTTTCAAACCCTTCCTTGGAAAATTTGTGTTAGTATTTTTTGATGATATACTAATCTACAAAATGTCTTGGAAGGATCATGTTCAACATGTTGACAGGGTGGTCAGACTATTGGAGGATAAACAATTATATGCAAAAATGTCCAAATGTTTCTTTGGAGTACAAGAGGTGGAATATTTGGGTCATATTGTATCTCATGAAGGTGTTAAGATGGACCCTAGAAAAATTAGAGCCATTAAGGAATGGAGAATTCCCACAACCATAAAGCATTTGCGAGGATTTCTTAGGTTGACAGGGTATTATCACAATTTAGTTAAGAATTATGGGAGAATAGCAACACCTCTAACAACATTGCTAAAAAAAGATGTATATTCTTGGACTCCAGAAGCAACGAAGGCCTTTGAACATCTTAAAGAGGCAATGTGCCAAGCACCGGCCTTAGATACGCCAGACTTCACAAAAACCTTTATTGTGGAATACAATGCCTCAGGAAATGGAATTGGTGTTGTTTTAATGCAAGAAGAAAGACCCATTGTTGTCGAAAGTCGTCCTATCAAAGTAAAGTATTTACAAAAAAATATTTACGAGAAGGAAATGTTGGTGATACTACATGCACTTAAGAAATGGCGATCTTACCTAATGGTAAGACACTTCAAGGTAAAAATGGATTATGATCATCTTAAATACTTTTTAGAACAAATATTATCTTTAAAAGAACAACAAAAATGGGTCACAAAGATGTTGGGTTATGGCTTTGAAATCATCTACAAAAAAGGGAATAAAAATGTTGTTGTAGATGCACTCTCAAGAAAGGATGAGGATGTTGAAGCATTGGTTTATGCCATTTATATTATCCAACTAGATTGGATAAATGAAGCAAGGGATGAATGTAAGAATGACGAAGAAGTGTGGCCACTCATTCAAAAGTTGTAGAAGATCCAAGTTCAAATAATATTTCCAAAACTTGACGAGGAAGGAAAAATCATATTGGAACCTGAAGCAGTCACAGAAGCAAGAAATCTACAACTATGAAATTGATCAATTTCAGAGTATCTCATCAAGTGGAAGAACTTACCCACTGAAGATTCCACATGGGAGGATGAGAATTTTATGCAGAAGCATCTAGAACTACTCAAGCATTGAGGACAACAATTTGTGAAGGACAGGGGCATGTTAGGTCCCTATACTACTAGTGTAACCCCTTATTGTTATTAGTACAACCCCCTTATTGTATTAGTGTGCCCATATAGTCCCCATGTTATTATTATTGTGCCCAATAGACGCCCACTATTGTTATTGTTGTGTCCCTACAATATTATTGTTATGTAGGCTCCGATTGTATTGGGACCCCTTAGACTCCTATATATAGAAAGGAGGTCTTATCATTTGTATCATCCAAGAATTTTTCATTTGTGTAATGTAAAGGAGGTTGCCCCCTCGAAGAGGCTAATTTTGAAGTCGTTGATCTATATTTTCTTCTATTTTGTGAGATGGTTGCATAACAATCTTGGATTTTCTATCCTCAAGGAAATTACAGATGCTTATCCAATCCCATCCACCATTATCTCTCCATGGACTTCACTTAGACGTATGACTGTTAATACTGGCCTAGTGCATGACACATGAAGAAGGGAATACAAATGCTATTTTCATCATCACTCCCTCTCAACCAGAGAGTAGATCCCCATTCCCTCTTGATTAGGAAATAGATACTTACCCCTATTCAATTATTCAAGGATGCTTCTTTTACTCCCTCTTAAACGAAATGGATATTCCTCCGCTTCCTTTCAATTGGGAAGTCACAACCACAAGCTTTCTAGCTTATTTCAATAAGTGTATCGACTACCAGTTCTTCATGGATATAGCTTCATGGCTCCTTCTTTCCTTTGTATCTCATCATATTGAGATTTATTTCTTCTTGGATGTTGTATATCCATCTTTTCCTTTCAATCTTGTGACAATATTCAGGCCATCAATCTTTCATATCACTTTCACTAGTCATCATTAATGAAGGCATTATATTTAGTCTTATCAAACTTCAAGCTAGTCATTGCTCCCTCTTAACACGAAAGTGATATTTAGTTGATGTAGGAACATGAACATCAGGTTATCTTCTTATACTGCTACCTTTCAATTCCAAGATGATGATATAAACATCTTGAGTTCACAATCCTTTAATTATTATCGAACACAATTACTCAGTTTTATATGTTCTTTGAATTGAGTACAATACCAACAATTGAACTTGCCTCAACTTTCATCATGCATTCCTGAAATAGATTTCTAGGTAGAAAAACAATATTTTACTAGATAACTAATATTAAAATATTAATATCAAACTTACCTTATTATGATGGCCCTCTCATCGAATCATAAGATTATTTGAGTTCTTTGAGATCAACATTATTTCGCATGATCCATATCCATATGAATCTTTCTCCATGTATTAATTTTAATTAGAGTTACCATGGATTGAACTTGATTACCAAGCTACAATATCTTCCTTTGATTTGTCATTGTTAACTCCCTTTCTTTCTTTCTTTTAAAGACTATACTTGATGTTGATTAACATTGCTATATTTATGCCATGCAATTGTGTGAGGGAGTCTTGATCTTCATCTATTCCAAAGCATGTAAAAATTTGTACTTTTGAGCATAATGCAACCAATGGAAGACTTACCAAGTAGACTCTTATATCTAACTCTTTCTGCAACATTCTAGTAGATATGAACTTTACCCTAGAGAAGAGTTAATTAAAATATGCATACCTTTGCTTCCATACAATCATCCAACCATCCTTTCTTTAACGAGATTGATTCTTATACCTGTCGATGATAGGCTCTTTTTCGCAATAGTAGAAATAATTTCATTATTCCCTTCATACTACAACTTGACCATCTGCATCCCTTCATCCTTCAGAAGCATTTTTTCCATACTAGATGGAATATATATACTAGTCATAATTATGCTTCCAAGAGCCTTCCAAAATGATGGCTATTATAGGATCTTGATGATCCATCTTTTCAAAATGATTACTTCTAACATAATGTCAAAAAACGCTTGGATTAACAACAATACACAATATGGTCCCAATATTTTCATTCTTTGACAATGACTTTTTAAAGCAACTTGATTATGTAGACTCTAATTATTCTACTATCATATGCTTCCATCTATGATTCCATGCTTTTTACAAAACTAAGACTCTTCAATAATGCATGATACTCTACTTTCTACTTAGTAAAAGAAAGGAAAATTTCATAAAGAACCTGATAGAGATAGAGCTTCCTTCAATAGAAAAAATCCTTGGGATCTTCTCCTTTCAGCTTCTTCTTAGCTTCTCCCTTTTCTTTCCTTTCTTTTGTTGTTATATTGTTTGGAAAATACCTCTTAATGTGTCCTTACTCATTGAATCCAAAGCATTGAACCTTTAACATATATGCCTTCTTCTTGGACTTTCCAAACTTCCATTTATTCAACTTCTTAGTCCTTGCAATAAAAACTTGAGACCTTTCATTTGAGTTAGTGTCATCCATTTCCTTGATCTTGGATTCTTCCAAGATACATTGAGCCCATAACTCATAAAAAGGTGTAGTATCCTTCTTAGAGGAAATATTAGCTACAAAAATGCTTCAATCGTGTGGAAAAGCACTTAATACACAAATGGTCATTTCAAAGTCAGAAATAGTTTCCCCTAGCCCTTGAAACTGATCCCTTATTTGTGACATCTTCATGAGATAAGTGGGTATGTCTTAACCCTTTCACTTATCTTATATAATTGATTCCTCAAGTAAATATTTTGACTTGGTGTACTCATAGAGTAAAACTTTACCAACTTATCATACATAGCCTTGGATGTCTTCAGATTAAAAACAAAGGGAACAAGATGATCCTTAATGGATTATACACTAACCCTTTGTGCCCTCACTTATCCCTTCTTGTATTTTGCTAATTATTGAGTATTTTATTTGCTTGGTTCAACAACTTCACCAAGAACATATTCCATGACTTCATTTTTTGTGAGTGCCAAGTTAATCCTCTTCTTCCATGCTAGGATATTTTCAGATCCAACGAGCTTGTTGCTTTCCTTGCAAACCGTAGCCAGGTGATCTGTATATTGGGACCCAACACATAGAAGATAATATAAAGCTTACTTTGTTAGCCAAGAGTCCTTCTTCTTGATGGTGTCTCCAACTATATTGATGTTTTTAAGACCTACAAGGAGGCTTCAAAAGATTCCCTAGAGTGATTATTAGGATTCCTTCAACAATGGTGTCTTCAAAAAACTTCAAAGAGTGAAATATGATACCAAGATTCCTTGATGCTTCCTCTTCTTCAAGATGATGCACTAGAGAATCTTCAACAAATACATGTCCTTCCTTCCTTTGATGATGAGGTCTTCTTTAATGAAGGCTTGATGGATTAATCCTTCTTCTAGGTCAATGGGTCTTCTTCTTCTTTCCTTGTATCCTTCTGTGAATAATTCCCCTTGAAAAACAAACCCTTTAAGGCGATCCTTCAACGACCTTCTCTTGTTCACCTTAGCTTTGAAATCATTTTGGAGAATTAGCTAGGGGAGCTATTAATTCAAATTATTCCTAACCTTAATAATTTATTTTGAGATTTAGTTATCTTCTTGTGTTTCTTTATTATATATTTTCATCAAACAATTATCAAGAGAAAAAATAATAGAGAAAATGGACATATAAATTATGCTCCAAGCCAGGGCAAAACCCCTCCAAGGTGAAACCCAGAAAAATCTATTCTCTTCTTATAGAATCTGTTCAAATGAGAAAACCAAGTCCGAAAACCATAGAGCAAATCCTCTTCCAAGCATAAAGTTACCCTCCAAGAATACCTTCCATTTAGGTCATATATCAACCAAAATCAACAAGGATCAATTATGCTTCAACTAGATTCTAGCTACAATTTTGAACCCTAGCTTCGACCTACAATTTTCAGCTTTCCAGAAGTTGCAGAGACCCTAACCTTCACATGTGTGAGAGAATAAAGCCCAATTTATTTATTTTTTCTTATTGGTTTATCCTTGATTCCTAGACCTTTGCTCTTGCTTTCTCCTTGTTCCCAACTTTAGATCAAACTTCTTCTTGAGAGGGATCGAATTGGTAACTAATGAGGTCAAAAATACTTCTATTTATACACATATGTCGAGTTCAAATTCCCTCTTTTAGGCCGACTTCTCACTACCAGGGCCGACTTGTGCTTGGAGGCTCATAGATTCACTTTCTAGACTCACAATGAATATCTTTTGCATGTTACAACTTGCCCAATAGGGTCTTATATAATTGACAAGGGCTCTCTTGAATTTTTTTCTTTTGTCATGAGAAACCCTAGAAGCATGAAGAACATAGATGACCAAAATGGAGCATGAAACCCATGCTCAAAAATTATTTTTTTTTTTTTTCTTGTACCATAAAATATACATAATGATTTAATACATTGATAATCATGAAGACTGAAACTAGTTACATTTTCCAACATTTGTGGCTTAGATACCTTGTTAAAAAATAAAGGTTTTCTCTATCAATCCACTACAAAATCCAACTATTACATGCATTCTATTTTACAAGGATTAATGCCAATATTTTATTTGTTTACACATATATGCATCATTTTGCTTCTTAACCTCCATTTTATTGACTACATAGCCATTCATCCAAATCCTTGCCTCACATTTAAAGGCCAACTATTAGAGTTAGTATTTCTTCTTCTCCCTGTTTAGCCATTTCTTGTTTCCTTTTCAATCTCAAGGCCATGTATTTACTTCTTGATATGAGAGGCCTTGAATTCTTGTTTCATGGAAGACCTTAATCATGGATTCCATTCAAAGTTTAATGATAAAAATGGTTTCTATAAATGAAGGTGAGATCTACTAAGATACCATTAATACCCTCTTCTTCAACTTCTCTTTTCGCTATCAACTTTTTTAATTGATTGCATACATATGCCATGCACTAAGTACCTCAAAATATTTTTTCGTAACTACCACATTGTGGAAATATAGAGGGGGAGGTATGACAATTCTCAAGTGTTTTTTCCGTCATTATGCAATTTTCTTAAAGTATTGTCCCACCCTAAAACCAATTTTTTTATTCCCCTACTGCAGAAGTTTTGCACAAACCATTTTTGTCTATTATATGGAAAAATTCAAATAAATTCCGACCACATTCAACATTTGATAGTAAACATGACTAAAAAATGTTCCCCATATGTTGTGATTAAACGATGTTGACCTTCTTGTGACGTTGAAGATAACATCCCTTTGCTACTAGATTTTACCTACTAAAACTATTGTTGATGTTTGACAATATTTCACACAAATTTCAAACAATTAGGGATTATGTAGTTATCACTTTTCATTCACATCCCATTAATGTTTTTTGGATAATTCACATGAACATGGAAATAATTTGATGCTCTCTTGGTCATTGTTTATGGATATCCTAGTCATATGTACAACTTTATATGCAAGATTCACAAGCATCTTCCGTTGTGGACTTTGGCTTATGAATTTCCAAAAACCTAATTCCAATTGGACACTCTTGTTTAGAAAGACAATATTTACCCACTATCTTTCCTCTGGGTTGTTTCCTTTACTCCTTTTTCATCTTCAACCCTGGTACAAAGTTCTAACCATCTCACTCCAAGTGGAGATCTAACCTATCCAAGAAATACCCTATATTCATATAGTGTATCTAACACCTTTTGAGAAGTAGGATGTTTCCCAAGATGGATACTTTGATTCCATTTGACCCCTTTATATCTCTATACATAAAAGAACACAACTTTAAACAAAACTATTTATTTATATTAATTCATAGTCATCCATATTCATATATATTCCTTTATATCTTTGCAAGTTTATCCATATTCCTCAATATCCATCCATATAGATTGATATACATAAAACAATACAAGGATGAATTCCCTTCCAATCCATTTGACCTATATTCATAATTTATATTATTATACATTTTTGTCCACACTTTTGTTTCTCACCCACTGTATTTTGATTGTGTCACATTGGTACATAAACTTGTTCTCAGGGCTTCCTATCCATCTTATACTAAGATGTCCAAACCTAAGATAATCAATTTATTCCTTTATCCTTTCTTCGACTTATGTAATTTCTTAGATATTTTTCTAGAGGTGTGATATATATTTTATCCACTACTAGATTGGTTACAAATTTTGAAGACATCATGAGGTTACTTCGTTGTAGAAAATATTGAAAATAAAAGTTTAAAAACATTGCAAAATTAATGTCAAGAATTTGATAACCCTTTAGTCGATTTGTAATTTCAACATAATAAGAGTGCCACATGGAATAATTTGTTTTCTTTAAAAAAATGAAATCTTGTCAGAATATCAATGCAATAGTGATGTCCAAATGATGCTTTTTGCTTCTTGGAATATTGATCAACTATTGGGAAACTGAACATATATTGTTGGAATATTGACATTTTCTCATCTATATTTCGACAATATTTTGATAGTATTTTGATGCAATGTCCCTAAATAACATTCATCTCATAATTGTGAATATAAAAAAAATGTTGGAGTTTGGGATGATATGTAGTAGAATTTTCAACAATATTTTCTATGTATTGACATTGTTTTTGACATATATGTTGTTTTGGAATAAACAAAGTCAATAGTTTTTCAATGATATAAAATTGGAATTCTATTTTTTTTTTTAAAGGAATTGTCAATATTGATACTCTAAAGCATTATAAGTATAATGAAGAATG
This sequence comes from Pinus taeda, assembly GCA_000404065.3. NCBI lineage: Eukaryota > Viridiplantae > Streptophyta > Pinopsida > Pinales > Pinaceae > Pinus > Pinus taeda. Next base: position 50,694 of record APFE031574888.1, on the reverse strand, counting down.
CATTTTTCTTAAATGTCAGAAAACCCAGGTAGAACATGGGTAGTTGTCACCTTACCAATTTATCCTATTTCATATAGGAAAATAATTTTCACAATGAGATTTGTTTAATAATAAAAAGTATTCAAAAATTTACTCCACAAAATAAATTCATCACATATAGAAGTTACTTCTAAACTAAGGCATTATTTTCTAACTTTTAGATAACATGCAAGGTGAAATGTAACAAGTAGTAACACCCTACTTCAAATAAATTACACGTCAGATTCATTTCAATCCATCTCATATTTTTTTGCTAGATGTGACCCATCATGTGAGAATATTATTTGTACTATTGCATCATGCTCGACCAAAAGTGTGACTATCTTTGCATTGATGTATTGTATCAGGCCATGCTTAGATGATCTATGTAAAAGTGTTTGGCCTAGGTGGTATCTCCAAACCGTTTGTGAATAGTCATGACCCATATTCTTAGTCCCTATTTCATGATATTCCTTGCTCTTATATCATAGTTGATTTCGACTTGGTGGAATTAAGTTGACAATATGTCGGTAATGTTTGAACAAGGTAGGTATGTGAGTGCCTTGGAATGAACCTACTAGGACACATGATTTATGGGAACTTACAAGTTCAATCACTTATTTCTATGTAAGTTTGTTTTTCATGTTGTAAAGGTTGCCATATCATAGAATAACACTTATATTATTCCAAAGCATGGAACCCCTTTTATGTATTTTTCACACTTCGACCATGGACTCTTAGAAATGACTATACAATTTCCCTTCCAATTTCACTTTTCTTAAGGTAGTTTCATAGTTCTTGAGGAAGTTCATGGATCCCAAAGAAATTTTCACAATTTCCAAGACACCTTGGGACTATTTTACATGTTTGGGAATTCTATTGACATATTACATACTATATCCTTGAGTGCTCTCTTCATTCATCATTTTTTAGGGATCTCATTTTGATGGTATGTCCACCTTGGAGGATGCATTATTTAGCCATTGGGGCTTCTATTTGGCACATGTGTACCTTATTATACTTCCCTTGAAACATGGTGGTGGTTGAAATAATTTGAGGAATATGTTACATATTAGATACCTCACATATGACCATTGAAGCATTTTTTTTTTGGGTGGGGCATCCATTCTTTTCGTGGAGATGATTGAGTGTTATTCACATTCCACAAGTTGAGGCCTTACTATAGAATTTCCCACTGTAGATCAACAGATTATGCAATATACTAAAGAAAAATACAAGATCTACTTCTACGACAAAATTGAAGAAGCTTAATCGATTTTGAGCAAGATCAAATAGAACACATATAACAAAGAATGAGAAATCAATCAAATATGAACACAGAAGAATACTCTGGGGAAAGCCTCAGCTAAAAACCCTGATCTCTATATTATCATACAAGTGGAAATATGTTCAGATTACACAAAGAATTAGCTCACAATCTATCCTTCTCTCAGTACAATCCAACAATTCTGCTCATAGACTGAATAGACACAACATATGCCTTCCTCTAGTCCTCCAGTCCTCTTATTTCCTTGCGTAGTTTCTCCTGGGTCCTCTAGCTACAACCTGTGTGATTCTCACCTCACACACAACACTGACCTCTGAACTAACTGCGCAATCCTGAAGGAGATAATTCCTTATGCATGGATGAGTTTCCTATATAGGAAAAATCCTCCAACTGATAGTACACTGTCCCTTCCTCTGATCTCAACTGGGTCTCTAAATGAACTGACATGCATGAGTTATATATGAGAGAATATTCAATTATCTGAAGTGCAGCAGTTACATGCATGCACGCATTAACTAACTGAACTCATAATCAGTTCCACAAAATGTTGGAACTAATCTAACTGGACTTAACTCAGATAACTGAGCTAACTAATTACAACTCAAAATACAACTCATCTTGATCTCCTTAATCAAGGGATAACTTCCTCAATCAAAGGGATAACTGTTGCATGTCTTCACATAGACTTCATGTTTGATTTTCTCCAACTAATTACTCAAGATGAATTAATAATTATTTTACAAACAACTGCTAAGATCAAATTCGAATTTTACTTCTCAATTTTAGTTCAGGGACTAACTAAAATTCGAATCTATACCGAAATACTATTTATAGCAATGCTATTTTTAGCATTTCCATTTTTTCATTCCTTGTTTATGTATCCAACACTGGTACCTGAGATCCTATTTATAGCATTTCTTGTTGCCATTTTCAACACTCCCTCTCAAAAAGAAATGAATTCAACTCGAACCTGATCTTGGACCTTTGGAATGTTCTACATGCAACACTTCTCCCAAGTGTTGTTGCTCCAACAACTCTAGGAAAAAAAAAAATCTCCCAACTGACCTCCCTGTTGGGCTAGAAACAGCCTCTGATGCTAAAGCTCCCTTTTCCACTGACAAGTGTTCCCTCTGTGACCTCTGAGCTGCTGCAACACCACGCATCTCACACCGTTTCACACCTCTCCGTGCCTTCATGCACTGGTGCAACACTCCTGTGCCTCTTGCATTGGTGCAGCCTGCTAGCCCTACGCTGTCTTGGGATTCCTGCACTGTAGCTCTCTCTGTCGCTCCATCCACATCTGCCTCTACCCACTCAGCTAATCCTGCTACTACAAGTCAGGGCTCCCATAGCAAGGTCTAATAAAAAAGGTTGTGTACCTCGATGATCTTGCCCCTATTCCAGCCTTCTTGGGACTGTCACTCTACATCACCCCACCTTTGACCTCGAGGTATGGATGCATGTGCTCCCTCTGCCCACTTGGCTCGAAATTTCCACCTACTGGAGGTCTCTGCATGAGTGGATGCCTCCACTCGATCTCCTCTCTGCTTCTCTAGTTGTGGTTGCTCCACAACATCCTGAAGTTGCTTCACCAATTGTGGCTCCTCCACAATTGTTTGAGACTTCTTCTGGTGCTGCATGTTGAGAGGTAATGTACTCTCCCTCTCAAACACCAAGTCTCGATCAGTTGCCTTGATCCTCAAGGCTTTGCATGCATCTTGAACCTCAAGAGCATATAGGTTCTTGACTCGTGAACCGATCTACTTCACCTATCTTGTGGTGACACGTCTAAGGAAAACCTTTCCCTTACTGAAGACTACATCATAGCCTTTGTCTTGCAGCATTGCGATCGATACCAAGTTTTTCTTTTGTCCTGGCACATACTTCACATCTGTCAAGGTAATGCAAGGTCCATGCTCCCTCTGGAAAACAACTGTACCTACTCCTGAGACACTATATTTTTCATCATTACCCATCGCTATGAGTATATGGAGATCTTTCTCCTCCAAGGTACTGAAAAAATTCTTGTCGCCGGACATGTGGAAAGAGGCTCCATTGTCTAGGTACCAAACACATCCCACCATGGATGAAACCATGCATGCGATGAGAGAGAAATCCAATTCGAACTCTGAGGCTAGTGCCTCACCATCTAATCCCTTCGAGGATCCCTTCTTAGATTTCTTTTGTGGACAATTCATAGCATAATGGCCCACCTCATGACAATGAAACCATCGCACTTTCGATTTTTCAAACTTCTTCCCACCATGGGAAGAACCGGATTTGGAATGGGACACCTTCCATTTCCATTTCCTTGCCTTACTAACTAAGGCTAGGTTTTCTTCATCATCTTGCTTTGATGAAGATCCATCTCTGGTGCTTCTTCTTATGTCCACCTGCATCAGATCTGACCAAAGTCATTCCCAATCTGGAAGTTTCTCTCTTCCATTAACCGAGTCTTGGTAGCTATGCCAGCTCTTAGGAAGATCGAGGAGAGCAAGACTCACCATGTCATCATCAGCTGTCGTGATCCCTACACTTCCAAGCTCATCCTTGCAGGTGGTGAGCTCGTTCAGATATGTAGAGATCGTGTCGCCCTTTTCACACTTGATTTTCTGAAGCTTGTATTTCAGCGCCAGCTTCCTCTGATCACCGCTATTCTGATATAGATCTTTCAATGTTTTCCACATTGAAAACGTTGTCTCCTTCCCATGGAGGCTCGAGACTATGTGGTCTCAAACTCCCTCCAGAAGGATTCTACTTGCTCTAGCTACACATTTCTTCCATTCCGCCAATTCAGTAGCATTAGTTGCTGCCGGCTTGGGGACTTCTTAATCAATGAAGTCCTTTAGACCTTGTCCTCTAATACTGCTTCCATGCGATCCTTCCAGGCTATATAATTCGAGCTGCCATCAAGGGCATACTTGAGTCTTAAACCATTCAATGCCATTAGGGAAATTTGAGATGTGAGAAGAATTCGAATTCTATAATCAGGAACTTGAAACTTGAAACTTCTCCCTTCTTTGTATAATGTTCTTCTCTTTGATCACCTTTTCTATGATACCATGTAGAATTTCCCATAGTAGATCAACAGATTATGCAATATACTAAAGCAAAATACAAGACCTACTTCTACAACAAACTTGCGGAAGCTTAATCGATTTTGAGCAAGATCAAATAGAACACATATAATAGAGAATGAGAAATCAATCACACATGAACACAGATGAATACTTTGGGAAAGCCTCAGCTAAAAACCTCAATCTCTATATTATCATACAAGTGGAAATATGTTCAGATTACACAAAGCATCAACTCACAAGCTATCCTGTTCTCAGTACAATCCAACAATTTTGCTCATAGACTGAATAGACACAACATATGCCTTCCTCCAGTCCTCCAAGCCTCCTATTTCCTTGCGCAATTTCTCCTAGGTCCTCTAGCTGCAACCTATGTGATTCTCACCTCACACACAACAGTGACCTCTAAACTAACTGCGCAATCCTGAAGGATATAATTCCTTCTGCATGGATGAGTTTCCTATATAGGAAAAATCCTCCAACTGATAGTACACTGTCCCTTCCTCTGATCTCAACTGGGTCTCTGACTGAACTGACATGCATGAGTTATTTATGAGAGAATATTCAGTTATCCGAAGTGTAGCAGTTACATGCATGCATGCATTAACTAACTGAACTCACAATCAGTTCCACAAACTATTGGAACTAATCTAACTGGACTTAACTCAGATAACTGAGCTAACTAATTACAACTCAAAGTACAACTCATCTTGATATCCTTAATTAAGGGATAACTTCCTCAATCAAAGGGATAACTGTTGCATGTCTTCACATAGACTTCATGTTTGATTTTCTGCAACTAATTAACTCAAGATGAATTAATTAATTATTTTACAAACAACTGCTAAGATCAAATTCGAATTTTACTTCTCAATTTTAGTTCAGGGACTAACTAAAATTGGAATCTATCCCGAAATACTATTTATAGCAATGCTATTTTTAGCATTTCCATTTTTTCATTCCTTGTTGCTATATCCAACATTGGTACCTAAGATGCTATTTATAGAAATGCTATTTATAGCATTTCTTGTTGCCATTTTCAACACTTGCATCATGGATACAATTACTTTATTTTAGGATGAAGTCTGATTTTGAGGTTACTTGGCATATCATTATTGTTGATGGGATTCCTCACCTTAGATAATATCTAGGAGGTTCCAAACCCTATATCTAGGGGTGCATTGCATATTTTGAGTTTGGCCAAGCTTTTGTAGATATTATATTTTGATAGAGTGCCAAAAATTTCACCATATCAATGTCATTAGATGCAAAATGGCTATGGAAGTTTCAAAATGTAGTCATAATAGAAAATAAGGAAAAAATTGACATAGTTATGGTGATTTTAAAATATGCGGTAAGAAATTTTGGTCACAATTTTACCCACTTGTTGGAGGAACACCCCACATCTTTTGCTTATTTGAGGATTTAATTATTGATGTGTTCCCAAGATGAAGAGAACCCTAGCCCTTGAGACCACATGGCCTATATTTTCATGCATCTATTGGATGTACTCCTAACTTGGAGGGTTTATTGTATGTGGCACATCTTTATTGTAGTTTGACTTAGTTTCCTTTACTTTGTGGATGACAAGCAACATTTTGTAATTCTCCTAGGATAGATTTAGGGAGATTAGAAAACAATAAAGAAAGAAAAGGATGCATATGCTTCCTCTATGAATAAAGTTTCTCTTTCCATTAAATTATTGCTTTTGTTGGCTACTTCTTTGAGAATATAATCTTAATGATGATCTACCTATTCATGTTTTGGTGTCATATCTTGCTGAGTTATCCTAATTTGGTTTATTTTTGGTGAATTAAATATTTGTTCTTATAACTCAATACTTCTATAAGATTTCAAGATGAATCCATATGAGGGGTAAGAAGTCTACTACTTGGAGGGAATATGCTTTAGTTTTTCATCCCTTCTTTCTTCCTTTGTTAATTTAATAAGTGATCAAGTCCTTGCTTTGTTTTTTCCTTTGGTTTCTTCATGGTGTTTTTAAATGTTTTATTTAAGTAATAGTTTATATTGTTGGTGAAAGTATTTCCTTTGAAAACCCTTCTTGTGGGGCCTTGGTCCTCATACCTTATCTTGATTAGATAGGATACTATTTTACCCTTATGGTTCTAGTCTATTAGTTCTAATCCATTAAGATATGATACACTAGTTCTAAGAGAGGAATACTTCATGACACCACAAATCCTAATTGGAATAAGACACTTGTCTTTTCCCAATAACTAGCCAAAAAAAAACCTAAAATTCAAAATATTTTATTCTTTTTTTTTGCTCAAAATATTTTATTCTATTTTGATTAGAATGAAATATAATGGTAAAAATCAAAGGCAAATCATAAATTTGGATTCTTTACTAGTCTAGTGCAAACTTCATAGTTTCTTTAATTTCCTAGACTAGTTTATCAAGCGTTTGTGCTTCATTTCATATATATAAACCCTGAAAAAGTAAATAGGCCTTATATTATTGTGCTTCAAGGTATTATCTAACACATTTTAGGTTTATTTTAAGCATTTATGAAATATAGAAACTACATAACAACAATAAAATTTAGATTTGAGGAAACCCTAAAGTTAGGGTTTTGTGCTTCAAGGTTCATTTATCTTTATAGATAAACTCTATTTCATTATTATAATATTTATACAAGTATATCTAACATTTCTAGTAGTGAAATTTATCTCTGATTTGATTATAATTTCTCATTATTTATTTATACATAATCTTGGTCAGTTCTAGTGCTAACATTGGATAACCCTATGGGGATTCACCATCTTATTTTCAAGTTCTAGCTTATTACATTGATATAAGTCATATGTGTAGGTTTTAACCCCGTATAGAAATTACCTGCATACGAATTCTAAATCACAGGAAAAATAAAAATGCGAGAGCGCATAACACATAAAACACATATACACAGATATTTCCCACTGGATCTCAAAACCGAGACTACCAGGCTTGATTTTTCAATTATGTTCCTTTCAATGTTACAATACATATTTATACATGCTGAAGCATCCAATACCATGGACCGGAAAACCATCCATTCAATACCATGGACAAAAAACCATCGATCCAATACCATGGACCGAAAACCCATCGCGTCCAAAAAACATGTGCAAAAATCATGCACAAAACCATAGGTGGGTCCGCCCAACCTAAACATAGGGTCCAAAACCAAAATTTTCCGGGGCGCTGCCTCGGACCCCATAAAGTGGGGTTACGGGTACCCCTCAAACCCCCTGTTAACTATGTGGAAAGAATATAACACAACCAAACAATATGGAATTGATTCTAACATATATTGGGGTATTATTTGTTGCATATCTCAACCTCTAGCTAAATCATCTAATACGTATTGCATTTAAATGAAATGTCTCTCTCTTTGATGGTTCTTTCTTTACTCTAAATGTAGAATTCTACATTATTTCATCATAAAATAGATTTGGAACTATTGGACAACCTTATGCTAGTACTTATTTCAATATATTATTTAGTGGCACTGAAAGCACACACACATCATCTATTGATTTTATCCAATTTCATTCCTAAGAGATCTAAAGTAGGTTAAAATGGTTTATGTTCAAATAACCTCTTTTAAGATTTATTTTCTAGAATGATAATCATATAGATGAAAATTTGACGCTATATTTATTGTTTATCTTCACATCAATTTTTTCACACACATCCATTAGCTCCTAACCCTTCCCTCTTAAGTTGATAATTGTGGTTTATGCTAGTGATCTTCGAAATTAATCTTAAGGCATTTAATCATTTGTTTAAGTCACTATACTTTACATTGGTATACATATTGTGGAAACATTGAAGGAAATAATAGGATTACATTGTATTAATTTACATAAAAGTATTTACTTAATCATTATCATTAGTAGATAGTGAATCAGGATAACTCCCTTGGCCTTTGGAGCTAGCCTAAAGTGAAGGGGATATTGCATAGAGGTGATAACAATGCAAATCCCATCTTGTTACCTCAATGTAGCACTTATGGTTAATTTCCACTAGGGTGCAGCTTAAGGTGGTAATATAACCATAACAAGATGGGTCTTTATTATTTATATAATCTCAAAGAAAATATATTTTATATTAAAGAAAAAGTAGCTTGAAAGAAACATGTTAGGTTGCAGGTTAGAATTTTGTTGACGAGATTTTTTGACCATATGTCAACAGGGGGATGTAACCTAGACCAAAGTTCTTCAAACAACCTAAGACATTTAAATAGCTACTCCAAAGGGGTGTTGAGGCTCCGTTATCCCGTGAATCGCTTCTTCTTACAAAGAAAAGAGAGTGTGGAAATCCTAATGTAAGCATAAGGTTATATGTACATGTACTAAAGGGTCAATGTTTCATGCTGATGTATCTAAATTACAGGTCAACTTAACTAGTATAATATGGTATAATAATAAAGTTAGAAGTTATGTTATTAATGTAAAATGCTAAAGTACAATAAACATTATTATACACAAATGATACAATATATAATTTATACATATAGAAAGGGAAATAACTAGAAATTGATGTAGTTGGTGAAATAACATAAAAGATGCTTTATACTCTGTTCATTAATGCTGTAAATTCCGCGTGAAAACTAGATAAATAATTTAAATTATAAATAAATTATAATTTAAATGCAAATAAAATTTTAATGTGATTTTTTTTTTAAATTTTAAATACAAATGATGTATTCCCCTTTTATTTTAAATAAATTCAGAAACATTTGAAATTATCTTTCCCTTACCACATCAAGAATTAATGCAAATAAATATATCTAATACCGTTTAATATCAATACAAATATCTTATTGAAAGGCCATAATAATTTATTTCGAAAACTTAATCTTTCAATAAATTAAATCTTGGAATACTCAACCAATAAGAAATGAAAGACCATATGAAACATAAAAATATAATAATCAAAATATCGATCTTATCAAAATATAAATGACTTGTTCATATAAATGTGCGTTTCCACATAACTTTATGAAAAACCAAAATCCAAATGACACAAAGACGTTTTGAAATCGCTGAGTAATATCCATTGTAACCGTTGTCAACTTCTAGAATGTGACAAACACCTATTACAAATAAACGAAATAGAAATTAATAATTGATAATATCATTGAAATATGGAAGCTACAAAATATGAGATTCTATAGCTACCATTAAACTAATAAACATAATAAAGTATCTCAACATACCTCAACGATCTTCTGACCTGATAAAATAGACAACTGGCAATATCCTATTTAGTGGAATTTTGACTTTGCAAATATGAGGTGATTGAAACCTTAACATTGGAAAATTAATGATTATCTGGGTGTTCGAAATCTGTGATTTCTCTTCTAGACTAATAGATTTCTTATCACCTTGGTTGGTCCTAAGTTGTTTCAACATCTTGAGTTAGTTGTTTTCGTGTTGGAGATGGTGGATTTTGTGCTCAAGGCAAGGAATCATAATTAAATTTTTGTGTTGAAAGTACATGTTTTGTACACATTTATTAGAATTGGCTTTGTATTGGCAATGGTAATGACATTCATAAACATTATCACCAATCTAATCATAAATATTATTATCTATAAGTTTATAGTAAATATCAAATTAATGCTTTGTCTTTTTCAATATATGTTCCTCAGAAGCATCGATATGGACATAAGCATATGTGACAAGGCCCTATTTACACTTATTTAATTGATCCTAAGCTATTTTATGAGCTACCTATTTATTTTAATTTCGAGATGAAAGGTCCATATTTGATTGACCCTTTTCTTTCTTATGTGCAGGTTAGAAATGGCCATTGTAGTCTGACAGACTAGGCTCAAAATCATGCTTGACCCCAAGTTGTGACTCCTCATGGTGAACCCTAAATTTCTTTTCCATGCTACGGGTGACGCGAGAAGGCACATAGTTGATAGGTCCAATAATGTGTTCTTCATATAAGTTGGATTCACCCAAATGACAAAGGTTTCAAAGAACCGAATCATTACGACCATGAGACACTGAGGGTTCTGGGGTAGCTTCTCAAGAGTTATGATTATTTGGTGAAACACTAGGAGAGGTTACTTCTTTGTCACTACCATGATGGTTTTCAAAACCAATGTGGAGAAGAAACAAACTCTAGAATTCCTCGAATTTGGCTAACTGATATTTAAAAAGTATGTATATTAACCCATGGTGGAACAAGCTACACTCAGTATTTTTTCAGCCCCCTTCATAAAACTTGGAGATTTTTGAAAGGATTTTATGTAGATTGTATGAAAGGTTCAACTTAAAACGAAAATACCATCAAAAGATAGATGTGATAAAGAACCACGAGTCCATATATATACCTTCGCATGTTAGGAAATTCCTAATGAAATAGATTGAGTCCTTGCATTTCTTTTTCAAAAAGTGAATTGCCATACCTTTTACACTGTAGGCTGCATCCTTCAAGACTATAAATTCTTTCTAGGGGATGTCCTATCTAAGCATTTATTTTGAACAATTTTCGCCCTTGGTGGAAAGGTGAGTTTCCACTGCTATAAATATTTCATCAACCAACATTTTGACATCACTAATTTTGGATTTAAAACCATTATAAGTGGAGGAAATACCCTTAACTACATCCTCCTTATGGCCCTAAAAGGCCTGAATAAAATTCCAACCACAAACCTTTTGGAATACAATGAGTTACTCATCATAGACATAGAAAATTTTGTTATTGGCAGGCTCTATTATAATCACAGGGGCCATGGAAAGATGGGCGAAGGAGCACAAAGATGGTTTCATGCATAAGGAAAGGTATGCAAGTCATGTAAGGTTTTAGGGAACCAAAACCTAATCTCGAATAGCGAAATACATAGGAAAAATATCCAAAATCGAAAATAGATTATGTGCAAATGGAACCCTAAGTTCGAATAACCCATTGGTAGATAACACTGCCAGTATTGGATTGAAGTGATGGAAATTCAAAAAAATAATAAACCACAAGCCTTGAGACCCTTCGATCATATGCTGATTGTCTAAGTGTTATGTTATGTGTGTGCCAAATCACTTGGGCAAGGCCTCGTCATAATATAAACCGATCATTAGTTCAACACCTAACCCACCACCTGGATATATATTGACTAGTTCATGGCTCGAATGTGGATTGTGTGCTATCCATCACACATGTGTATACAATTTTACACAGTTACAAGTTTAATTATGAAAATAAATTTATATCACATGTTTGGTTTATATAAGTCTTAGGGTATGATCACAACCATAAAACGTAAGTATCAAATTCAATATGATGTGAGCTAGGTGATTGTGTCAGCTTAGGGCCAAAACCCTATAATATGGAGTATGAACTACATTGTTGCATAAGCCAAGTTTAATAAAGTTCAAAAGCAATGCCTTAATCATTAACATTCCAAAGACTATATAACATATAGAAGCACAAGGTTATAGTTGTAAGTTCAATCCATAATTAGGGAACAAGAACTATAAGTTACTTTCCTTAAAACATATGTCATATTTCGCAAGTGCTCTGTAGGGTCATAAAAGCTATTCATAAAATAAACAAGAAAGTGATGTGTATAAATAAATAAGGACGATGATGTATAGGCTTATCTAGGCACTGAAAGACACACACTTTATATTAAGATTTAGGATTTGCCTTAAGTTCCTTCAAGATCACCATCAGAACCATAAAACCAATGAAAACAGGATTTTTTCAAAGCTTAAAACAAAATTAGAACAACCATCACATAGAAATAAAAAAATATTTGCTTGGAAAAATAAGTCACCATTTCAGATCACTAAGGAAAAGCAACATATTTAAAATAAACAAAAAACATAAAAGAAGGGGCCCATTTCATTCGAAGAAAATAAGGGGAGGTTGTAGGGAAGCCAACAAATTTCTAGTTAAGATGGATCATAATGCATGGGAATATCCCAAGTTACTAAACCACTTGATTAATTGTAATTAAATATGATAATATGGTTTTATTGTTGGCATGGATATTTAATTAACGTGCCAATTTAAACTAGTTAAATAAAAAACAATGTATATGTTTTTCATTTTAATAATGAAAACACTAGACAATTGATTGATCCATGAGTGCCTACAGGGACCATGATACCATGAATGGGGAATAGGCAGGGGGACAAGGGGGTTAAACATGCCCAAGGATCCTTGTCCACCCTTGTCACATTTTTTTTTTTCCAAATAAAACTGTTAAAATTATCCTTTAGAAATCCGCGATGACTTTACAAGTCAATCATTGAATGCAATAGGTGGAAGGACCACCTTCCATAATGATGAGAGAATGGGTTGAGTACCATGAGGATGGGACTAAGTTGGTCAAATAATCCCTATAGAAACTTATTACCATGGAAAAATATGTCTTGGGAATTGGGCCCATGAAGTTGAAGGGTGAATTCATGAATGTGGGGGTCATCTTCATTTGATGAGAAGAGTGGCCCACATGTGTGTGGGTGATAGGAGGGTTCGACATGAGTAAAACCATGCATGTGCATGATTTTGAGAAATAGGGGATGGTGATGGAAACAAGTAAAGGATGCACACAAGTTGATAAATAATATGATGGAATGCAAACTAAATAGGGAATATGATTGGGACATAAGTAGAGCCATCATTAGGAAGAAATCCAATAGGAAATTCCTCAAATAAGTAAAAACAGGTCAGAATTTGGATCTTTGTTGGGTGCATGGGATGAGAACAAGGAATAGGAGCAACCAAGGGATATATGTAGCAATGAAGTGGATCATTTGAGTGTTATGAAATCTAACAGAGGGTTTTCAGAGTCATGGAATATTTATACTTTGCAAGGAAAATAATTTCTTGTTGTAGGCTTAACAATGGGAAGTTGTAAATTGTCCACTTTACTAAGATCTTTGAAAACTCACCATTGTGGTATCATGGTCTAGCTAGGGGGTGGATAATTGTAGAAATATTAGGTGTAGTTGAACCTATGGTTGGGTAGAGAATTTCTTACCCTCATTCAATTTTATTAGAATATTTAATTCCAGATAATTGTAACACTCCCTCCCACCCCCTTAGATTAATCTAGTATGAATGGGAAGTGTTGCTTTCAACTAACCAAACTTCCATTATCTCATTATGGAAATGGGTTTACAAAATTTCCTCTTTCCCAAGTTTAGTGAAATTAAATTTGGATAACACCATTACATTAAGCCTGTCAAGAGATTTTCGACGATATAAATTTTATCTCGATATGATGACTGGATTGAAAGCTATGCCCATTTAAATTTTAGTCATTTAATCCCTACCACGTGGCATCCACATGATGCATGGCACCAACATGGTAACCCCACCTCACTTAGGTGGTACCTGCATGTCACTCTGGGTACCAACGTGACCATGGCCAAGTCCACATGGGGATTTCCTCATTACTTAGCCTTCAAGCCCCATGACATTGACCCTTAGAATACCATTTCATTAATTTATGTTATATACAATTATACAAAACCAATATTTAAGCCTCAAACTAATTTCTCGTCGATGCGTCATAACTAAACAATACCAATCATTTTAATGGCCCACATTGAATTCCACCCCCTCCTTGCCTTTCAATAGTTATTAGGGGGTATGCACCTTGTTGCATATGTGACATAAACATCGTCCATCTCCTCTCCGTTTGATCTCCTCCACATGGAATCCCATCTAACTCGATGATCTATATGAATTTTGGGTCCCCTCTACCCTCCCGAAAATTAACAAAGGGTGGGGGGGGGGGTTGTAATCATCAATTGTAACACATTTACATGATGATCATTTCTTCATCACATGCATTCTATCAGCACACACTAATCAATTTAGACACACCATAGTCAATTGGATGTGGCATGATGAATTTTAGTTGATGGAAAATCTTCCATTGCATCTACACCTAGGAAGGCCACAACCAAACCTACATTGAATGGATGGTAGGAGTCTCGTTAATTAATGAGAAAATCTTTGTCATCCAAGCACATAGGACAAGTCCTATTGATGTCACACTTATGTGATTATGTTGTCATATTTCCACATGGAATCCACTAAAGGTACCACGTGTCATCCACAAATGGCCCCCTTAGTCACTCAAAAAGTCCATTTATTCCTATTGAATGTCACGTTGTTAACGTGCCTCATCAACAATCTATCCACATCATCTACCCTCTTGTCATCCTTGTAATCCACCTAGCCTATGTGGCATTTACCTCCTCAGCCTAAGCCAAGGGTCCCACCAAGTCCCAATCCTCGTAAATAAACAAATTCATGTTGTATAAGTTTTCATGGGGTACATGCTTAACTCCCCCACCATGCCTCCACATCAACATGCCCAACACCTTCACATTGAGACACAAGGGAGGCCTATGCCTAGAATGGGTGCAATGCTATGACAATTTCCATGCTAAGAGACAAGAAATAACTCTGTCATGTTCATTTTGTTAATAGTGCCACACCTATAAGTTACAACCTCATGATGGGGCATAACACAAGATTAATCACTTTTCCTTCGGTTAATAGTAAAATTTATTGCTAAGTGTTGTGATTAAGCAACATAATGGTGATTTGATCATGATTATGGAAATATATAATTACTCTGTTCTTTTGTAAACTTACTATTTTCATTTATGAATTTAAAAAGGCATGACTAACGTGATCACATAATTGATACTCTTCGAAATGAGATCTAGAAGGCTTAAGTACTTTGATGGATTTGCGAGTCCTTTCTTGATCTTAATAAATGCTAAACACCTTAATTGTGATAATTTTGAAACCTTCACTCTAACATAATCATACTAGACATAAAATACAACTTTAATAAGGAAAATGACAATGCTAACATGCCTCATACATGCACAAAACTAGGCTAAACCATAACCAAGACTCAACTTTTAAGATACGCAACATCCCGTCATTCACATAATGGGATATACAATTACCATCAGATCCACTATTATGTATATATGATAGATTATCTCATCTATTGTTCCATGCCTAAAAGAGTCAAAGAATCCTTCATAAATAACAATAATTCAAGCCAATTCCCAACATGCAATATACAACCCTCTAATAACATACCTTCAATAGTATTTAATTAACAGAGGTTCATAATTTTCATACATATCATATAATGGGACTCACAATCAGTAACAATAAACTATCATGTCAAACAATAATATATAAGAATATCATTAACTTTGTAGCTGAGTAGCATATTAGCAACATGGGGTTCTACAATCCATCTCAATCATGAGAATTATTCGCATAGCCTTCTCATTGCAAAAATAAATAAATACATGTTCCTACTTAATAGTACTAATACACCATTTTATATAATAACATTAATCAACATTCATATTTCCCAAACATGCATAGAGGCCTAAGTAAGCAACTTAGCTTAATAATTGAATGGATGGAAACTAAGAGAGGGACTTCAACTCTCCTACCAACCATAATTCAAGTGCAATGCCATTTTTTCCTATAGATAACCACCCTGATTCATATTTAGAGCCTAAGGAGTGAATTTCTCAAGGGAATTTCACACCATTCTAATTGACCCTTCACATGGGAATCTATAGCACATAGTATGTCCACCTAAAAATTAAGAGTCTAGAGTACACAATGTCTCCACCCAAACACCACTTCAAGTAATCTAGATCATGCAATGATCCACCCCAATCAATCACTATAGGAATCCAAGGTCAAGAGTACCTCCACCTACTTCACACTTCATGATTACAGAGCCCACAATGCCTCCACTTATCTCTTGCAAGAATCCATAACACACTATATCTCCACCTGATAAGCTCCATGGGGATCCAAAGAACTTGGCCTCCACATGTTAAACAACACACACAAGAATCCATAACACTCTCTAGTGCTCCAACTGATAAATTGCACAGGAATCTAGAGCACTATTCCAAGTTCCTCTTGCAACACTACATAAGAAATACAGAGTATGATCCAATGGATCCTTATGTGGTTTGTTTTTTCTTTATGCGCTTTCACCTTTACTGTTTACACATTCACTCCCAAATTCCTTCACCACTCATCCCCTCGACTATTTTGTGCATACTACACTATAATTATTTTTTGTAGCTCTCCCTTGTTGAATTTGTTGTCTCATCTACATAATCCTTCACTAGTGTATTCTCATCTATTCTCTATCCATTATATTATCTATGTGCACTTCCAATATGCAATTTCATGTTGACCAAAGCCAACATGTTCCACAATTGCAGGACACCTCATCCTTTTTCTCAGGTGCCCATATGCATTTTTAAATGTCTGTAAATTTTGTCTTCAATTCCACATTGAGATAGGCGGCAAATTAAATGCATACTACAAATATTGGTTGTTTCCCCAAGAAGTTCCCAATAACCTCTCCTCCACAGAATCGAATCCGTGTCCTCTCTCTTTAGTCTAGGCATTTCAAATTTTCACAATTAATTACAGTTATACATGAAAATATTTACATGAAGGGGAAACAAAAAAGGGTTGTTGCAATACATATTTATGATCTTGATATAAATGTTTTACATATATCCAAGTGAAAAAATTAATTATGCTTTCCATATATGACCTATGTCACCAACATGTGTTTTTTGAGAATTAATGGATTGGTAGCTTGTTTCATGTTCAAAATTATGCCTTCAAGCTTGTATAATTTCCATCTTGGTTTCATTGATGTATTATCCTTAAACTCTTATTGTAAAACCCTGAAGGTAGAATTTTTTGTGGCATTAGGAATGAATTCTTAAATGTAAGAGACTCACGTTGGAAAGTATGTTACAAAATTTGATGAACATAAGCCTTATAGGGTGTATAACTAGGGTGATATTGATTGTGAGTTGTAGCATGAATGTTACGACTCTAGTAGGGAAATGAATTGGGTGAATGGTTATGTGAATGTATGGTGACTAGGAAATATGATTTTTTTATTTTTATTTTTTCTAATGAAGACAAGGCTTAATCCACAACCTAGTATACTTTTGGGTTCTTAAGTGTCAGAGAAACTCTATCAACATGATCAACATGTGAATGCCCCTCTAAAATCTCTCATTAAACAATGAAGTGTTGAAGATTAAAGATTACATATTTGTGAGAAATTTTAAATTTATATGGCAAGGGGGATTTACTTTCCATGATAAAATTTATGTAAACTATAAGCTTACCACTGTGGAAATTCTTTAAGAATGACATGTGCTCATGGAAATGTTTTCATGAGTTTCTAAGTTTTTTACCATGAGTTATGAGTTTAATATACGCACACACACTCACACACATGGTTGACTCCTTAGTGCATGAGTATTATTTATGAGTTCACTTCCCTTAAATATATGCTTTGTATTTCAACTCATAATTTTGAGTAAGAGTAGGTATATGGTTTCACGCCCTTTTGATGCCTAGAAGAAGCCAGAAGAGAGTCTTAGGGGAGTATATGGTCATTGGGAGCACTTAGATAAAAAATCAATAAGGTTCCAAAGCAAAAAAAACTTGGTGAATAAGTGTACTACATGAAAATAATTTTCATGCCATATGATGAGGCTCATCAATAGGTATATCATAAGGGTCATAATGCCATCCTCCAACTTTAGAACTATATCTTTCTCACATTTGTTTACAATTTTTGTTATATTATGCTTAGTGAGAGGGGTAAAATATGTTTTGCTATGTAATTGAGCAATTTTGAGATGATTTCAATGCACAAGCATAGAGTAAACACTAGGGAAATATTCTAGGAGGTCTTCCACCTCCTTAACTCCCTCAATAAGCCAAAATCACCACTTTTTCTCTCATCAACTTGAGGTCATTGGTAGCCAAGTAGGATGAGGTCATTGGCAGCCAAACAAGTTTAGTTCAAGGAGATATAGATCCACATTTATCAAGTTTTGGGAGGCAAACATCCCTATTTTCTAGGGAGATGTTGGTAGCTACCCTCTTGTATAAATAAACATGCCAAAGAGCTCATTAGGATTCAAACTTTGTTTTCATCTAAGAGGCTATTGAGCTCAAGCACTTGATACTGTTATTTTGACTTGTTATGTGATGTATTTTACATTGATGCAATGATAATGAGAAGTTTCTTATTGATCCATCATTGAGTTAGTTTCAGAGGGTTAAGGCTCTTGGGTTTGGGCCCAACCCCAGTGGCTTAGGTCCCTCTTACGTATTGTTATTTCTTTTTAGCTTAGAATGTGTGTTAGTTTTCTGCATTTTAGTAGCATATAATTCCTCAAAAATTTTGTGACTGCTACCTATATCTCATCTCTCTCATGGGAACATGAATAGAGGAATCTATAATCACAACCCAAAAATGCTATGTTTATGATTTATTGGAAGAAGTTATATATTATTTATCTTGTTTTGTATATGTTTTCTATAACTTAGAAGATGGTTCACTACCTAGATCAGAGTTTTTGGCATAAATTAGATAATGTTTAAATTCATCTCATCTTTTGCACCATTGGTTATGTTATTTTGTAAATGATAAGAAAGCATGTGCATGTGATGTTGCAGGACTGTTGGATTTGCAGGCAAGGGGACTTTCACCATATCCATCCAAGTCTTCTTCACCCTCTTTGATGAATCCCATATGTTGTTCTTGAGCTCCTTCTCTTCAGTCACCATGAGCAGCCTTCTTAGTCCAAAACAATCCCTCCTGAGGTGTTGGGATTGGCTAAGGGTGTTGGCCACCTTTTATCCATCTACCACAACCTCCATCCACCTTGATAACCCTTAATATCATCTTTCCTACCTTCCAAACCCTCTCGACAGACTTCCTATAGAATTACAGACCTTCCTATAACAATATAGGGTTCCTGTAGCAGCTTCTTGTAGTAGCTTGTTTTACCCCCTATTTTGACATGTGATAAAAAATTGACTTAGTTTAGGAGTACATTGACCACCATATTGGACTCCATGATCAAAGGCATCACCTAGGAAATTTCAACCATCCTTTTTCCTTCATTGCAAGATATAATAGCATTAGGTTCTTTATCATAGATTTAGCACAAGTATAATATTGATTTATATGCAAGTGTGAATTAGATAGATGATGCATAAAATCTTGAGTTATGATTTGGTAGGAAAATTTCCTGTTTACAAGAGAATTTGATAGTGATCCGATTTTAAACAGGAACACAAAAAATTATAGATATAACCATAAATACAGAGATGCAACATAAATAACACTTCCTTTCATTAATATCAAATAATGAAATATGCTTACAAACATAATGGAAATGAGACTAGCTCAAGTGATGGTAGCTTATCCCTGAGAAGAGATGTGGCAGATACATGCCTATGAACTGAGTTACAATGAGGCTAAAGGGCCTTTTTATTATTGAACAACGAGATAAAACCCTAAACAACCAAAACCCTAACTTGAGGAGATGTAACACCAAGAGTTTATGGGCATTATTGGGGTTAGTTGGGAAGGCAACTTCCTAGGGTAGTAACTTGGTAATATTATCTCCGTTTGACGTGCATAATACCTCGTTGGAAAGAACTATATGAAGAATACAACTGAAAATGCAATTTCAATGAAATATCCCAAAGGAATATTGCCAAAATACGTTGTTTAGGGCCTCAAAACGGCTCTGGAAGTTTAGGACCCGAAAAACTACCAAAAATAGTAAACTATGCTACAATTAAGGAAACTGAAAAAAACTGACAAAAAAATGGTGGGGATCCAAGTGGAATAGGCGGGTGGCCACCAATATCCACCTGGATCATTCCCCCCTAGGAAGTAATGGTCTCCCTTGTGTTGAGTTCCTCCATGCAATGAGGAAACTTCTGCTGAATTTTGTCCATAGTGAGCCATTTTCCTTGGTGAAAGAGTTGGCCGACTTTGAAAACTTGATACAGTTGGATCTTCAGCTGGTGAGTGTTCTTGATCTACTTGTCCATGATTTTATCAGTTGCAACTTGTTCCATGTAGTTTGGATTTAACTCTGTTGGTGTGAGTTGTTCTACAATGTCGGATGTGTCGAGTAATGGTGGAAAGTATGGCCGAAGGCGATCTACATTGAACACTGGGTGCAAGCCAAGGAATGGGGGAATGTTAAGCTCAAAATAATTATCTCCCACAACCTTGGTGATGGTTTATGACCCATATCGAAGCAGACAAATCTTGCGGTGGGGCCTAGCGAGGTGCTCCTTCTGCAAATGTAGCCAAACTTTGTCACCCACCTAGAACTTGTGTGTCCCCTGATGCTGATCCTGTCACTTCTTGTACTTAGCATTAGATTTATCCAATATGTCATGGACCTATTGGTGGATCTGTTGAATGTGATCAATGAATCTATTTACCTTGTCGGCTTTGGACTGGACACGAGACGAATTTGCTGGAGTCGATGCAAATGGTATGGCCACATCAATGGGACAAAGTGGTTGGAATCCCAAGCCCACCTGGAAAGGGATGTGGCCATTCGAGTTGTGGAGAGCCCAATTGTCATTGTGCTAGACATAGGGGAGGCTCTCATAGCATTAGGTTCTTTATCATAGATTTAGCACAAGTATAATATTGATTTATATGCAAGTGTGAATTAGATAGATGATGCATGAAATCTTGAGTTATGATTTGGTAGGAAAATTTCCTGTTTACAAAAGAATTTGATAGTGATCCGATTTTAAACAGGAACACAAAAAATTATAGATATAACCATAAATACAGATATGCAACATAAATAACACTTCCTTTCATTAATATCAAATAATGAAATATGCTTACAAACATAATGGAAATGAGACTAGCTCAAGTGATGGTAGCTTATCTCTTAGAAGAGATGTGGCAGCTACATGCCTATGAACTGAGTTACAATGAGGCTAAAGGGCCTTTTTTATTATTGAACAACGAGATAAAACCCTAAACAACCAAAACCCTAACCTAAGGAGATGTAACACCAAGAGTTTATGGGCATTATTGGGGTTAGTTGGGAAGGCAACTTCCTAGGGTAGTAACTTGGTAATATTATCTCCGTTTGACGTGCATAATACCTCGTTGGAAAGAACTATATGAAGAATACAACTGAAAATGCAATTTCAATGAAATATCCCAAAGGAATATTGCCAAAATACGTTGTTTAGGGCCTCAAAACGGCTCTGGAAGTTTAGGACCCGAAAAACTGCCAAAAATAGTAAACTATGCTACAATTAAGGAAACTAAAAAAAAATGATAAAAAAATGGTGGGGATCCAAGTGGAATAGGCGGGTGGCCACCAATATCCACCTGGATCATTCCCCCCCAGGAAGTAATGGTCTCCCTTGTGTTGAGTTCCTCCATGCAATGAGGAAACTTCTGCTGAATTTTGTCCCTAGTGAGCCATTTTCCTTGGTGAAAGAGTTGGCCGACTTTGAAAACTTGATACAGTTGGATCTTCAGCTGGTGAGTGTTCTTGATCTACTTGTCCATGATCTGATCAGTTGCAACTTGTTCCATGCAGTTTGGATTTAACTCTGTTGGTGTGAGTTGTTCTACAATGTCGGATGTGTCGAGTAATGGTGGAAAGTATGGCCGAAGGCGATCTACATTGAACACTGGGTGCAAGCCAAGGAATGGGGGAATGTTAAGCTAAAAATAATTATCTCCCACAACCTTGGTGATGGTTTATGACCCATATTGAAGCAGACAAATCTTGCGGTGGGGCCTAGCGAGGTGCTCCTTCTGCAAATGTAGCCAAACTTTCTCACCCACCTAGAACTTGTGTGTCCCCTGATGCTGATCATTTCACTTCTTGTACTTAGCATTAGATTTATCCAATGTGTCATGGACATATTGGTGGATCTGTTGAATGTGATCAATGAATCTATTTACCTTGTCGGCTTTGGATTGGACACGAGACGAATCTGCCGGAGTCGATGCAAATGGTATGGCCACATCAATGGGACAAAGTGGTTGGAATCCCAAGCCCACCTGGAAAGGGCCGTGGCCATTCGAGTTGTGGAGAGCCCAATTGTCGCTGTGCTAGACATAGGGGAGGCTCTCATCCCATGTGCGTGGATGCTTTGAGTTGTACATGCACATAATGTGTACGATCATCCTATTGATGACCTTTGTTTGGCCATTAGTTTGGGGATGGAAAGCTATGGATTTAGTGAGCTTGGTGTACAACATCGACTAGAGACTGGATGAAAATGTACCGAGGAACTTGTTGTCCCGATCTGAGGTGATAGACTGTGGGACCCCAAAGTGTACCCACACTCGTTTAAAGAAGAGTTTAGTAGTGGCTTCTGCTGTGATACTCTTCTTGTAGGCCGCCATAATGGCCATCTTCAAGAATCTGTCGACGACCACAAAAAAAAAGTCGTTGCCATGCTTAGTATAAGGAAGGTCTGACATGTAATCCATGGAGATGGATTCCCAAGGTCAACTAAGGGTAGGAAGCATAGTATAGAGACCTTTCTTCTTTATGGTTAGGTTGGCAATGGCACAGACAACATAGGCTCTGATGTACTTCCCGAAATCTTGTCGAATATTCAGCCAATAGAAATACTTCTTTAGTACAACCACCATTTTCTCGACCCTGAAATGCCCAATGGCCTAACTGTAGTACGCTTCCGAAATCATCTTCTCACGCTCGCTTTAAGGAACACAAAGGTGTCCTAGATGGCATAACAGAGCATCCTGGAGGTGAAAATCTAGAACTTGTTGACCCTCCAAGAGCATATGGTATGTGTGACCAAATTCTGGGTTGCTTTGTAGAGAAGTGGCCAATCAGAAGTATCATTCTCACAAGAGTTGAGCACGGTGGTTAATGCCATGATCGGTGGTCGACTGAGGTAGTATGCAACATTATTTGTGTTTCCCTTCTTGTACTTGATATTCAAATGGAACTGTTGCAGGTATGTGGACCACTTCTGATGGTGATCATTCTGTAACTTCCCTTGCATTTGTATGAACTACAGGGGTTAGTGGTTTGTGTGGATGACCGTTTCCTTCCCCAAAATGTAATGCTTCTATTTTCAGCAGGCTTGCACAATGGAATACATATCTTTTTCATAAGTGGGATACTTCCATACAATGTCTGAAAGTGTCTCATTGTGATATTCCATTGGATGCCCCTGTTGAGTAAGGACTGCTCCAATAGCATAATCAGAGGCACGTGTCTCGATCTAAAATGGTT
Source organism: Pinus taeda (assembly GCA_000404065.3). NCBI lineage: Eukaryota > Viridiplantae > Streptophyta > Pinopsida > Pinales > Pinaceae > Pinus > Pinus taeda. The sequence goes on along the minus strand of APFE031574888.1, from coordinate 27,166 downwards.
GTTGCAAGTCTGGTAATGTGAGCACTGGTTCAGAGCAGAGGTGATGTTTCAACTCTGCGAATTCCTTCTATTGAAATTCAGACAAAAATAATTTTTATTTCACTCCTCCTTTGGTGAATTGACTCAAGGGCCAAGTGATATGAGAGAACCCCAACACAAACCTGCGGTAGAAGTTGGCAAGACCCAGAAAGATGCGAAGCTTTGTCAGAGTGGTTGGGGATGGATAATCCTGAATGAATTGGATCTTGGCTGGATCCACATGCACCCCCATTCATTAATAATGTATCCCAGGTACTGAACCTGGGTCATGCCAAAAGTGCATTTCTCCAAATTGGCACACATCTTGTGTTGTCGCAGTGTTGGAGTACCTGTCGGATGTGGTGGAGGTGCTCTTCCCAACACTGGCTGAAGATCAAGATGTCATCCAAGTATACCACTACAAATGAGTTGGTGAATGACCATAAGATGTCATCCATTGGCCTCATGAAGGTTTCAGGAGCATTTGTCAACCCAAAAGGCATAACCAACCATTCGAAAAGGCCTTAGATTTTAAGGCAATCTTCCACACATCGGAGGGTTCGATTGGTACCTGGTGATATACAGACTTCAAGTTGATCTTTCTAAAATATTTTCCACCCTTGAGTTGGTCTAGAATGTCATCAATCCATGGGATCAGGTACCTATTCCAGACAATGATCTTGTTTAGCACTCGATAGTCAATATAAATTCTCCAAGTCCCATCCTTCTTTTGTACCAACATGATAGGGCTCCCACAAGGTGATGAACTCAGCCGAATGTGACCTTTCTACAACAACACCTGAATTTTCCGCTCGATTTCATTATTATCCACAACGGAGAGCAGATAGATTGTTCCATTCGGTAACGATGCACCTGGGGTCAGATCGATGGAGTGCTTGACCTAACAGTGTAGAGGCACCCCTGCAGGGGAGGTGAATCATACTCCTCCACAACCTTTTCCATCTATTGTTGTCATGTGGAGGGGCCCTATCTAGAGGTTGTGGCAGCCGTCTTCTTCTTTCCTTGAGGGTGTATCATTAGGAATTTTTTTTTCCCGGTTTTTGAAAAGAGCTTACAACATTGTTTTGCAGTAACCAGAGAGATGGCAGTGGGCAGTGCTACTTCTGGTATCCTGTAAAACTTATTTCCCAATGTAATAATAATAGTGTGAGGCCTTGACTCATACATAATATGTCACTTCCACAAGTATGGTTGACCTAATAATACATCACAAACATCAAGGGGAGGAATGTCACATAATACCTCATTCGTGAAGGGCTTGATGCTGTATAGAAGGCAACATTGTTGGCTCACACGCAGATCCCATCCTTGGTGAAGCCACCTGATGGTGTACGTTGTGGGTGTGCTATGGTAGGTAAGCCCAACAACTTAACGACCTCTATTGTAATGAGGTTATTTTGGCTCCCGATGTCGATAGTGAACTATAGCAGGGAACCCTTTACCCACATCTGGGAGTGGAAGAGATGCTCCTCCTCCTCTGGATCTTCGAATTCCTCCTTCAGGATCTTTGTGGTGGCGATGGTGGAGTTGGGCTCTGCATCAATAATCTTCTTCCCTTTGTCATTCCCCTTATCAGATTTTGACTCAAAGTTGGAACATGCATCTGATTCTAAAGCCTTCATCTCGGCCACTAGTGACTCCTTGGCCTGAATCTCACTTGTGTTGTGGGTGAGCTCTTATGGAACTCACATCACTTTCCTATTTCCTTCTTCAGCTTCGTAGTGTTGTCCTTTTCTTGTGGCCTTGGCGGGTTATCTTGGGCCATCCCACCTTGGATTTGTCCTTTGTTCTGAAATTTGGGGGCACCTTTCACTTGCTTCAGATTTGTAGATCCAAAGTCTCGCTTCTTTTGTGTAAACTTTTGCTCGATCTTAAGGGCGTATTGGTACTCTGTGACAAGCGAGGAGATGTCGAGGAACTCCATCTCGTGCTAGATGTATCTATGTAGGAAACTGCGGTAATTGAATACAAAATGTTTTTCAGAATCCTTGATGTTGGAAAATACTAGGGGGGGGGGGGGGGGGCGAATCAGTATTTATTACAATTAGCAATTTTAAATATTTTTAGAGCATTAGTTAATATTCAATTATTATTAACGTTTATGCAGTAATAAAATTAAATAAAAGAACACACGAGGAAAAAATATTTTAGGTGGAAAACCTCCTCTGGGTCAAAAACCATTGAACACTTTTCTAATAAATTCTTTAATCTTCAGCCCCAACTGAAATGAAAGCAACAACTTCCTAGAATTCTAGAAAATCATTCTTCTCCAGCTCCCACTGGATGGATGCTCCAGCGCCCGAGATTCTTCAGTAGTAAACTGGACGGATTCCCTAACACTCAATGAGCTACAACTCACCCTACCACCCTAAAGTTTTCACAGGCTTGAACCTATTGGTGGCTTCATGCACCATTCTAGCACCACCCTACCACCCTATATAAGAATAAAAGAAGAATGGACTCTTGTACGAGGGAAAATGGTCCACTTTACAATGATATAGAATGATGTAGAATAAGAAGACACACTAGACCATAACCCCAACTATGACACAACCACCTAATGATGATCCTATACCTCACGACACTACCTCTTCAAATATTGGCAGATAGACACTTGTACAACATTTACAATGACTCTGTACAAGGATACTTTTACAGTGATTGTATGCAGTGCTTGTCACTTGAAGACTTTATGTGGTTAAATTCTTGCTGTTGTTCTACACCTTTATTACTGCTCTTATCATGCTACCCTTTCTCACTCTTCAGAACATTAGATTATGCATTGAGTCTTCTCTTGATGAATATATAATACCTGCAAAAAGTCTTCAAAGAAATACCCATGACATGATAATAACAAAGCTTACCTCATCTTGCAGAACATATGTCAATGCTAAAAAAAAACAACAAATTAGAATACAAATAAACTAATGAAATTAAGAGATGAACATGCATATACAAAAGATACTTACATGTAGTTTACCTTTGCTGCATCATTTTGCTGCACCTTGCTCTTTGCCGCCCTAGAAATTCTGGTCCTTTGCACCCCTTGACAACACTTGATCTAGTTTTTCTTGCCTTCAAGGAGCACGATATTTAATCTGATGTATCTGCACGATTTGAGATCCCCAACATGTGATCTTCAGTCTTGTAGAATCCATCTAAGTCTTCTTTCCAATGCCATAGGTTTGATCCGATTTGGACTCTTCAAGACAAATTTATGCCCAATCTCTCACAATGACCTAATTATGGACTAGTTCAGTAGAGCGAACTTGTACGACGTGCCACGTATCACTGTTTCCTCCTTCGGCTCTGAAATTGATACATAGAAAACTACAGTCCATGCAATATCTGCCACTTTTTATAGAATTCCAATCCTCTTCTAAGAGAGAGAGAGAGAGTTATGACGATTTTCCCAAGGTCACTTCTTTGAGATGAAATTTGGGAGCCTGCAAAAACCCTAACTTCTACAGATCATATCTCCAAAAATATAGCGAACCAAGATCTAAAATTTTTCCATGAAGTTCATCAGGATTTATAATCAAATGGCTTTTCATTTTAGAATCTAATACTTCTCAAAAATGAAGTTATAACGAAAATACCACGATGGCTTAATTTGGAGGATATATGAGATTTCTTTTTATAGAGTTGAGAGGGGCTTCTATAGAGAATGTTGGAGGGATTTTAGGAGCTTAAAAAATTATTAATTATTGGCTATTCAATGGCAAAAACCAATTATGAGTGCCATGCCACAACCCCATAGGGTTTTATTCCACTAACTGGGGTTACTAACTTCAAACATGAATATCTCTCAAACCGTGAAGAATTAGAAACATCGCGTCGAGTAGAATCCATCTAGAAGATACTTGACTCAAAATAAAGTAATTTGTCAAGTCAAAATTCCATTGAAATATCGGGGTAGCCCCTAGTGCTTCTTGGGTTGACATCAATGACAACCTCATATCATCTTAAGATCAACAATCCCCCCTTTGGCATTGATGGCAACACAAGTACTCCCCCTATGATCAGTGCACCTCTTCCTACTGCCTTATCTCCCCCTTTGACATGAATAGAAAAGGGTAACTCCCCCTGAAACACAACCATCCTGCAGACCTGTACACACTTCCACCCCTCCTTTATTTTTTGAATAAGGAAAATATAATGGGAACTTGGGAGAATCCCAAGATTCTAGCGAAGATATTCAAATGCTTCAAGAGGTGAAGGTTTAGTGAAGATACCAATGATTTGTTCTTTTGTACCAACATATTCAAGTTTGATATTATTTTTGGCGACTTTTTCTCTAAAAAAATGATATTTTATGGGAACATGTTTTTTTTGTTTGAATGTATGACATGATTCTTGGAGATGCTAATGGCACTGGTGTTATCACAGAAGATGGGAATAGGCTCACTTAATTGTACTTGAAGAGCTTGCAAAGTTTGTTTCATCCAAAGGAATTGAGTACAACAAGCTGTCGCTGCAATATATTATGCTTCTGCTATAGATAACGAGATTGAGGTTTTCTTTTTGCTCAACCATGATACAAGACAACCACCTAGATAGAATGCTGCTCCAATAGTACTATTATGATCATCAATGCTTCCTGCCCAATCTGCAACTGTAAAGGCTTGAATAATGAGATTGTTTCCCTTGGGATACCACAAGCCATATTCTGTTGTGCCCTTTAGATATCGAAGAATTATTTTGACAGAAAAAATATGTGATTCTTTTGGTGTTGCTTGGAATCTTACTACTTGTCCAACTGCTTGCATAACATCTAGTTGGGAGGCTGTTACATATAGAATACTACCAATCATACATCTGTACAACCTCTGATCCACATCCTTAGATGAGTCGTCTATGCTCAATTTGCAACCTATTACCATTGGAGTAAGGATGGGTTTGAAATATTCCATTTTGAATTTCTTGAGCATTTCCTTGATGTACTTGGCTTGACATATAAATATTCCTTTCTCTTGCTGAGATATTTGAAGCCCTAAGAAGTATGTCAACTCACCAAGTAAAGACATCTCGAACTCACTTTGCATCTTTGTAGAAAATTTCATACTTAGTCAATCATCATTGCTACCAAAGATTATATCATCCACATATACCTCAAATATTGTTAAATTATCTTTATCTATTTGTACATAAAGATTGCTATAAGTAGTACCTTTCTTGAACCCTTGTTGATGTAGATATCCATCAAGATGAGCATACCATACTCTGGGCCTTCTTTAACCTATAAACATAGTCTTACTTTTCTGATAGTAGAAAACCTTTAGGTTGTTTGATGTAAACTTCTTCTTCTAATTCTCCATTCAAAAATACTGACTTAACATCCATTTGGTAGACTTTTATTTTTCTTGAACATGCATAGGTGAGAAACATCTGGATGGCTTCCATTCTAGAAACTAGTGCAAATGTTTTGTCGAAACCAATTCCTTCAACTTGTGCATATCCTTTGCAGACTAATCTTGTCTTGTTTCTGGTAACTTGTAATCCTTCAACTATTTTTCTCCCCTTGAACCTTTAATGAAACTACCATCTTGTTCAAAATGCCTTCCTATCAATCGTAGACTTGTGCCATATACTGCTGCATAGACTCCTCTTGTATAAACATTAAGGAGTCAACAAGCCAGATTGTTCAAAATAGTGAGTCACCTAACGGGCCATCTTGCCTTGAGTCATTATCTGAAGCAACTGCTAATTTCTCATGACCTTTTGCTTTTAAAAATCCTGAAAGCATAACTGTTGAAGCCTTGTCATCTGCTTTGTATTCCTGTACCTATTTCCTTTTCCAGACCTTCTTATTCTTGGAATCGCGAGCCATGTGCCCATATTTATGACACTTGAAGCATTCAATGTTGTCCAGAGGTGATTCCATCTGATATTTTCAACCATGAGTGCTATGGCCATAGTTATGGAATTTGAAACATTCAATATTTGGCCCATCTAGCACGCATTCTCTTCTAAAAAAATAATCATGGAACCTATCTCGTGATCCTGCAAACTTGCTTCTAGGGTTTTGCAGATAATGATTGTACCTATCAAAAACTTCACAATCCCTAGCCATATGTCCATAGTTAGAACATAAAAATAAATAACCATTAAATAAACGAACATACCTAGAATATTTCATTCTTCTTTGGAGGCCGTGATGTAGTTTCTTGTGGTCCTTTATTCTTGATTGCTTTGGTCTTGTTCTTTGGAGTTGCAACATTCCTCTTTGGATTTTCACTTTGATAAAATTCCTTCTTAGAATCATCCTGCGAAGCTATAGAGCTTGTACCTTCATCAATTGGAGCTTTACCATCTTTAATTGCCTTCATTTTCGCTTCTTCATCTGTCTTATCTTGTAAGTATTCTTTTTGCGATCCCTTGGGTTTGTTGATCTCATCACGAGTTGCATCAAGTTATTCTTGCTTTTGAGCAAGATATTCTTGAAACCATCTTTTCAATATCTTCCTTCTTTTTTCTGCCTCCTCAACCTGTAGCTTGAGAAGAGTGGTTTTCTCTACTTCTCTATTGAGAACCTGTATATGTTCCTTTTGCTTCTCATTTTCAATCATGAGCTTGCTTATTTCTATTGAAGATGTTTTCTAATTCCTTTTTCTTTTGGTCAAAGGTGGATATGTATCTTTGATCAGATTCCTTCTTTTCAATTTCTGCTTCCTGCATCTGTTGTGTGATCCTGCTAATCTATGAAAATGCTGTGTCAAGTTCTTATTTCCTCTGTTGGACTTCTCTCTTGAGGTCTCGTGTCGTTTTATTATTGTTTTATTCCAAATTATTTTTAAGTGACCCTTCAATACATTTGGGTTCTTAACCTTCAATATTGAGACCTTGAACTTGTTCTTCAAGAGTATTGGAACAGATCTTCTCAGCCTTGAGCTCTTTCATAAGCTTGATTGCCTCCTTAGAAAATTCATCTATGGTCAACCCTTATTCGTCATACTCAGAAGGCTCCAAGTTTTCAATAACATCTCGACTTGATTTATTTGGTGAATAGAGATTATGAAGCTTTTCCCAAAGAGCTTCAACTCTTGAACATTTACCAACTTTTGTTTTCACAGAATTTGGCAAAACATTCAAAATTATATTTATGGCCTTTGAATTGTACCTTTTAGCTTCGTCGGTAGATGTGTCCCAAGAAACAATTGATTCTCATACTCCATGTGCCTGCAAAGATACTTCCATCTTGGATTCCCATATCTAGTAATTATCTGCATCAAAATCAGGGGTTCGTACACAATACTCACTTTCTTGAGATTTTGTTGTACTTGTACCTTCCTTTGAAATCCTTGTAACCTGATTCTTTGAGTTTCCCATCTCTAGCTCTGAAAACTAACTTCCAACTGTTAATTGGTTATTGAAGGAACTAAGCTCTGATACCAATTGTTGGAAAATACTGAGGGGGGGGGGGTGACTCAATATTTCTTACAATTATCACTTTTAAATATTTTCAGAGCGTTAGTTAATCATCAATTATTGTTAACATTTATGCAGTAAAAATAGTAAATAAAAGAAAACATGAGGCACAAAGATTTTAGGTGGAAAACCCCCTCCGAGTCAAAAATCACCGAACGCTTTTCTAATAAATTCTTTAATCTTCATCCCCAACTGAAATGAAAGCAACAAATTCCTAGAATTCTAGAATAGCATTCTTCTCCAGCTCCCACTGGATGGACACTCCAATGCCTGAGATTCTTTAGTAGTCAACTTAACGGATGCCTTAAAACCCAATGAGCTACAAATCACCCTAGCACCACCCTACCACCCTAAAGTTTTCATAGGCTTGAACCTGTTGGTGACTTCATGCACCAGCCTAACACCACCCTACCACCCTATAGAAGAATAAAGGAAGAATGGACTCCCGTACCAGGGAAAATTGTCCACTTTACAATGATATAGAATGATGTAGAAGAAGACGCACTACACCATAAACCCAACTATGACACAATCACCTAATGATGATCCTAGACCTCTCGACACTGCCTTTTCAACTCTTGGCACATAGACACTTGTACAAATTTTACAATGATGCTTTTACAATGACTCTGTACAATGATGCTTTTACAATGATTGTATGCAGTTCTTCCCACTTGAAGACTTCATGTGGTGAACTTCTTGCTGCTGTTCTGCACCTTGATTGCTGCTCTTGTCATGCTACCCTTTCTAGCTCTTTAGAACATTAGATTATTCATTGAGTCTTCTCTTGATGAATATACAATACTTCAAAGAAATACCCATGACATGATAATAGCAAAACTTACCTCATCCTGTAGAACATATGTCAATGCTAAACAAAAACAACAAATTAGAATACAAAGAAACTAATGAAATTAAGAGATGAACATGCATATACATAATATACTTATTTGTAGCTTACCTCTACTGCATCATTTTGTTGCACCTTGCTCTGCTGCCCTAGAAAGTCTGGTCCTTTGCACCCCTTGACAACACTTGATCTAGTTTTTATTGCCTTCTAGAAGCACGAAATTTAATTTGATGTATCTCTACGATTTCAGATCCCCAACATGTGATCTTCGATCCTATAGAAGCCTTCTAAGTTATGCCCAATCTCTCACAATGACCTAATTATGGACTAGTTTAGTAGATCGAACTTGTACGACATGCTACGTTTTACTATTTCCTCCTTCGGCTCTGGAATTTATACACAGAAAACTACAGTACATGCACTATCCACCACTGTTTACAAAATTCCAATCCTCTTATCAGAGAGAGAGTTATGACGATTTTCCCAAGGTCACTTCTTTGAGACAAAATTCGGGTGCTTGCAAAAACCCTAACTTCCATAGATCATATCTTCGAAAATATAACGAATCAAGATCTTAAATTCAGTCATGACGTTCATCAGGATTGCGAATCAAATGAGTTTTCATTTCAGATTATAAGGCTTTGTAGAAATGAAGCTATATCGAAATTTCCACGATCACTTCATTTGGAGGATTTATGATATTTCTTTTTATAGAGTTGAGAGGGGCTTCTATAGAGAATGTTGGAGGGATTTTAGGAGCTTAAAAAATGATTAATTATTGACTATTCAATGACCAAAACCAATTATGAGTGCCATGCCACAACACCATAGGGTTTTAGCCCACTTACTGGGGTTACTAACTTCAAACATGAATATCTCTCAAACCGTGAATAATTACTTGGAGTGCCATATATCAATGGAAACATATAGACAAGTAGAATCCATCTAGAAGATCCTTGACTCAAAATAGAGTAAGTTGTCAAGTCAAAATTCCCTTGCAAGATTAGGGTAGCCCCTGGTGCTACTTGGGTTGATATCAATGACAACCTCAGATCATTTTTAGATTAACACTTGATACACAACTTCGTGCAAAGGGTATGAAAAACATTGGTAAATTCCAGCACATCTTGGTCCCTTCCCTGCTACAACGTGGTCCACTTTATGTATTTGTCCTTGTAACTCCCGACAAGGTAGTAATTCTCCTTGATGGCATCCCAGAATTAATTCCAAGTGGAAGCGACTAAAAGTAGTGAGGTCATACTTTCATCCTTCTACTCACAATAGGTTTCCCACCAAACCTTGACGTGGGGAGTTACTTTGAGAAGAGAAAAAGTAATCTTTTCTCGACCGGAAAAATCATGAGCAGAAATATATCCTTCTAGAAGATTCAAACATTTATATATGGTGTTTGCATCTATTTGGCCCACAAATATGGGAATGTCAAAGTTTACTTGTACCCTAAAAGGTATGGAGCCTCTAGAGTGGCTGTTGGATGTGGATACATTGCCGATGGGAAACCATTGAAGGATTTGGGCAAAGTTATCCATCATTGTGTTCCTTTGTTTCTAGAGTGCCTCCTCAAGCAATATTTTGATAGGATCTCTTAATCCCTCATCTTTCTTTTCTTCCCCCATGGGGGGCCATCGGGATTTACAAGGCTAGTCTTGCAAAGGTTTGACCAGTTCAAGCCCTAACTCCTTATATCCCGACCTCGTTGGGGACATGCAAAGAAAAATAGAGAAAGAGCAGACTGCTCTGCTACCACTGATCCAAATTTAAACAAGAATGCAACAAATTACAGATATAACCATAAATTCAGAGATGCAATAGAAATAAAACTTCCTTTTATTAATATCAAATAATGAAATATTCTTACAAACATAATGGAAATGAGAATAGCTCGGGCGATGGTAACTTATCTCTAAGAAGAGATGTGGCAACTACATGCCTTTGAACTGAGTTATAATGAGGCTCAAGGGCATTTTTATTATTGAACAATAAGAGAAAATCCTAAACAACCAAAACCCTAACCCGAGGAGATGTAACACCAAGAGTTTATGGGCCCCGTTGGGGTTAGTTGGACAACCAACTTCCCAGGGTCGTAACTTGGCCATATTATCTCTGTTTTACGCGCATGATACCTCGTTGGAAATATATCTCCAAGGAATACAACTAAAAATTCAATTTCAACAAAATTTCCCAAAGGAATTTTGCCAAAAAAACGTCGTTTAGGGCCTCAAAACGGCTCTAGAATTTCAGGACCTGAAAAACTGCAAAAAATAGTAAACTGTGTTACAATTAAGGAAACTAAAAAAAAATTGACAGAACAATGGTGGATGTCCAAGTGGAATAGGCGGGTGGCCACCAATATCCACCTGGATTAGATAGCTAGATGGTTGATTTCAAAATAGTGTAGTTTCCTTTCTACAAGTAGTATAGCTCTTGTGTTCTTTCATGAATTGATTCAGTAGCATTTACAAGTTGGTAGCATCTACAAGTTAGGGTTTTAAAATTATTTATCTTTGACATTAGGTCTAGCTTTTTAATTACACTTTGAGTAGGTAATTCCCCCCTAATTCAATAGAATAATGGTCTTGGAGCACTATTGATCAAATGTCCTAGTTAAGGGTGGCATGAGTAGAATTCCATCTACGTTGTATATAACACTGTACCTCAAAGTTTGTACAAACCCTAGGTTGATAAATAGAGTTGAGGAGCCCTTGGGAGTTGTGACACTCTTGGTGCAATGCCAGGGCTCACCACCATGCAAGGTGTATCACTCACAAATTACTTTCATCCAATATGGTTGAAGACCATGCAATTTTGGAATAATACAAAGAGGAAAGTTTGTGTGGTGCAATGCATCACACTGAAATTTTTTACAAACATGAAAAATGAGAGACTTCATAGAAAATATATGAACTTTAAATTCTTGTGTTATGATACATGTATCACAAACTTAAAATGTATGGATTGTGAAACACAAGTCTAGAGAGTGCAATACACCATCACAATTGCTAGAAGTTTCAATTAATATGACATATTGCATTAGAACCTTTTATCAATGTTATACTTTGTATATATGTAAATTTTGTGGAAGCAAAACATAAAATGTGATGATGCAATACACATATGTCATATTGGAAGAGTTAGTGGACATGAAACACAAAAGATGATGATGTATCACACCTTTATATTGTTTGCAATGTGAAAAAAAGGAATACATGGATGCGATAGTAAATATGGAAAAAATAATATGTTGGTGTGCAATAAAACCTTGGCCAAGATAAAACATTTAGATGCAACAACATATTGTAAGACTTAAAATTTTCATATGTGATAAATATATCACATATGAGGAAAAGTTGTTGGCCAACACTCATTGATTAATTGTATTTGATTTCTTACACTCTATACTATTGCTAAATATCTCCCTTTTATGATACTTAACCAAATTTATATTTGCAGTTTATTGACCACTTTTCTATCCTTTCCTTTTGAAATTACTAAAAAACCACAAATTCCACTAAGTCGTTTTTGTGTATGGAGGTTTCAAATCCTCATTTTATTCAAGTCATTCTACACCCACATTATAAAATTTGCACCCACTTACATATCCTACAAATCACATCATTTTCCTATACTTGACCAGTTTACTTCACACAGGTTATGGGAAGCTTTTTATTTACCCTTCCCCCCTCATGATTCTTTCCTACATATAAACACTTAGCCTTTTTTCACATTACAGTGGTTTGGGAGATATATTTTCATCACTTATTCTCCCACACTACTTTACCTCTTGCATAAATCCTTCCCACATGATTTTATACTTAGTCATGTATACACTTACTCTCTTTCACATGCAGGTGTGGGTGGATTTCTTAAACAACATCCTATATACACATCTTGCATTTCACATCTTATATTCATTGTTCTCCACTTCCTCTTTCAATATGTATTAAATTAGTAAGGCCAACACACGCTTCACACAATAGAAGATCTCTTTGGTATTAAATGATGCACATTTCTTGTTAAGATATGGATATCTTTCTGAATTGAAGTAGTACTTGTTAGTTATTAACCACCTCCTTGGATATATTCACACAAAAAAACTAATGAGGTACTTAACATTTCCAAAGGTTTCAAACTAGCCACAACTTAGCTCATCTATTTGTCCATCAGTGATAATATGTAGTAAAGAAGAATGTTAAGAAAAATATGAGAAGCATTTTGTGGAGATACTCTTAACACTCTAGGAGGGTAGAATCATAAATTCTAGTGGTATGTGGCCTATCAATGGTATTCTAGGATCAACCCAGAAAAAAAGAACAATAACAAAGCTTGGACCTCATGCATGAAGTATTTAATTTTTTAGAACTCATTTCCTGGTGCACTAACAATTTTGATAGCAGGAAAAGACACATATGACTCATAGAAGATACTAAGATCAAAACCCCTCTAACCCCTAGTGTATTCAATAATATTTTATGACTTATATAAGCTAATCAAGTTTTTAGAGTAGGAAAATCCAATGTCTTCCTTTCAAACCATAATAGAGGGAAGGAACTTTTAAATAAATTCTCAAAGAAACCAATGAAAGAGCTAGTTAACTCCAATGTAATTGAGTTATGTGCATTAGACAACACCTACAAAGGGTTTTCCTAGTTATTTTCATGAATTATTATGCAGGAATCCAATGAATTTATTCCTGAGTTCCTTCTCTATGTTCTACACTATTTGGTGCATGAAGGAGTTATTTTTGATTGGGATCATACAATATCTGCCAAAACTTTATATCAAATAGGAAATTTTATTCAGACAAAACAATTTCATATGTCTTCATACTTAGTATATGGTATTGTTCACTGCAATGAATTTGAAGGCTTCCCAACGTCACGACACTCTAACTTTGATATTGACCTTGTGTATTTTTGGTATCGCTACCCCCTCCCTCTAGAGGCATAATCCTCAGTTCCACTTTTATCCAATTCAAAATTTCTTTATTTCAAAATATAAAAGAGTGATGATTGGTGCTTTTGCTAACATATGCTCCCATGAATCCTTGGCCCTATTGGAAAGAAGGGGATATTTTCAAACACAAGATGAATTTTCATACATTCACTCATTTGGATTTGAAGTGAAGCCTTTGATGCTTCCAATCTATGTCTATGACAAGTTATTCTTAGCATAAGTATGTTGGTGGTCCAAGTAATGGGCACATTTCTTCAACAAAAAAATAAAATTAATTCAAACCTCTACCCATTAGACCTATGTTGTAGCGGCTACAACCAACCTCCAAAATTTTATCATAGCTTCATTTTGAAGCCTCCCTACCAACACTCATAGCAACATGTCTTGCTTCATCAAGTACACAAGCTCCAATGATTCTCTTGTAGAAAGACATCCTGTCAATCAAACCTTGATGAATTTCCCTCACAGGCTGTTCATTTGGACATGGTCTAGTAGCAAGCTGAGTAGCTCCTTCAAGATTTTTCACAAATCTAGAGGGAAACCAACCTTCCCTCCAGAAATTGTGCAATATTGACTAGTAGCCTGCTGGGTCCCAGAATTGCGCAATTATGCTAAGCAAGCTTCACCCAAAAAATTGTGCAATCCTTCCTAGCTGGGATGCTCAGTCCAAAATTTGTCCAAATTTGGGCAGCAGTCAGCTACTTTGCCTAGAAATTGTGCAAATATTCTAAGCAACCATCTCATCTCCCAGCCAGAAATGCACATTTTTTCCCAGTAGTAGAGCAACCTCTTTCATGTGCAGCTGAGTTGACCAGTTCCCCCGGGGCCAATCAAAATAGACTTGCATGCATGGGCTGCTTCTCCTAGAACAACATGCAAAGAGATCCCTCATTTAAGGGACCTACTTTTGGCAGCTGGAGGTTACATGCAAGGATCATTTCAAAAACCTCCCACCAAGTGTCATTTTCCCTAGATTTGTGGCATGCACGCCACAACATCGATTTTATTAAAACTCATCAACCAGATGTTGCAAAGCTCATTCCTCACATCAAACTTATAGATCTGACATCCCACATTGCATCTAGGAGTTGTCGTCACATTTAACTCAGTTGTTTTGTGGTAAGATCGCTTTCGATGTCTTGTGTTGCATTTTTTGCGTTTTTTGTGTTTTGCTTCATATGAACGTTGTCTACTTGATTTCAGTGAGCACTTATTGTCTTTTTGACACATACTAGCTTGTACTAGCACCGTTTTAGTTTTTTTTAACATCTCACTATTGTCACATGCATGAAATTATTTTTCACGAACGGTCACCGATTCGGCGACTCGCCTCACTCACATGCATGTTGTTCCATTTTCTGAAACTGTCATTCCCCTTTTGCATGCATGATCATTCAATTATGCTTACACTCAACATCTCCATGCATCCGCATTCACTTTTGATTTTAGTTGCCCGTCGGCGAGTTTGGGAAGCCTTTTCCCGAACTCCGCCTCACGAAGACAACATTGCACAATCTTGAGAGGGAAGACTCTATCTTCCTCTCAGGAAATGCACATTTCTTCCTAGTGAATATCCTCCAGTCTTGCATTGTGCAATTTTGAGGGATAGTGACTGTTGGCCCAGAAAATCGTGCAATGCGGTCACTGAGCCTGTAACAATTGCCAGCTGAGATTGCGCATTGCATAATTCTAGTAGTCATCAACCAGACTGGACTGTGCATTACACAGTTCTAGAAATTAGTCAACCTCCTAGCAGCCTAGATTTGTGCCTTGCGCAGTCTTGGTAGTCAGCCTCCCGATCTCGTGGCAGAAATTGCGTGACCTTCATGATCAATCACACAGGTATGTTGCAAGTCAGTTCTCAAGTTCATTTTGGTTTTTGACTAACAGATTTCTTGCCATGAGTTTTTCGATGTATCCAGGTATTGCAGGTGCTCATCTGCCTCTCAGTAGCATAGGTACAATGGTTCCTAGGAGAGTAGAGTCAAAGACAATGTTCAAAGCACACTTGGGGATGCAGTCGATCAAGTGTCTATGAGTTTGCCTACTCACAAAGACATCAAGTTGTTCGTAGACAAGGACATCAAGATATGATAGCAGCAACATCACAATGAGCAGAATCATGAACAACAACTGAAGGAAACATACTAGATGCAATGAATGCAAGAGGAAGATTGTTGACAACACGGAGGCGGAACAAAGTTGTAAGCTCAGGCAGATCCATTGATGATGAAAGCAACTTTGGAGACTCAGGATATGAGGTGACAGAGCAATCATGTGAAGAAAGAGAATGGAAAAAATAAGGAGTTTCATGTGCTAAAGCAACAACTCGAGGAAGAACATGAGATGCACATACAATCAAATGAGTTGTAGTAGGAATAGGAATAGCAGGGGGCACAACATACACCAGGGATGAAACTGCGCCTGTACAAGTTATATATCCATCCCAACAACTAGCACGAAGCAAGCATGGTGAGTAGTGTTGTTTATCACATGCAAGGGATTCAACAACATGCATGTCATTGTGCGCACACATGTGATCCAACTCATTCAACACACTCACCAAGGCAAAGACATGAAGAAAGTCCGACTGAGGTTGAGCATGTAGTTACAGTTTATGCAAATGACCACCAAACCACACTAGAAGATCAACACGAGCACTATGCATCGGTGTGTTTCCAGTTTGGTTACACCAAGAAGACCATGCGCATGTTAGTGGACAAGTTGGATGAAGGAGCCACACCAGTGCACCTGGATGCAATGAAGGCAACAGTTTGCTTCAACAAGATGTCACCATAGGGTGCATGCACACCATCACATAGGACCAAGCTTGGCATCATCTCACCACCTTCACCATCAAAAGCATGTCAAAGAGTTGGTCTCACCATAACAGACTGAGTGTTAGTGATGTCTTGCATGGCTTTCTCAAGCCATTTTGTCTCACATGAGCACATGTGCATTGTAATGTAACATCGCATCAATTTCAAGTTCAAGTGTCAATAGTTGGATGTAATAGTCATAGAGTAGATGAAGAGTCATGAGGGTAGATGAACTGTCACAAAGGGGAATGTCAAGGGTAACCCCACCCTTTGCTATAAATAGAACCTCATAGCTCATTGTAAAGGATTTTGGTTAGCCAAGCTTCGATATGAGTATATTAGATAAAGCTTGGACAATATTGTAACGAGCATTGACTTCTCCAATGTGCAAAGCTAGTACATCTCTTTGGAGGAGCAAGAAGTTGTGGCTATAACGTTCCACTATTGGAACTAGTGGTTGGACATGGATGTATTGTATGACTGGAACTTACACTTTTTAATATAATAGAGCCAACACGTTTCATGCATATGTTGTATTATATTCTATGCTATCTGGTTTACTCTAAATGATATATGTATTGTTTGCTTACACATGCATGTATGGACTATTCTGTATAAGTATGTATGCATATTTATGAAATGTGATGTTGGTTTAACCATCACTTTGGATTTCTCGCTAACTTACTTTCCAGCTTGTGATGCATCTTTTCTTGTGTGTTCCCTTCCAAGCCGATTACTATTACAAGTTTCTAAGGGGCACACTCATCTCAACCCCCGTGTGTCAAGACCTCTCATGCACCTTTCTTGTCTCGTTGTAGCTGTCACACCCTTGCTACCAACATATTTATCTTACTTGCCTCTGTGCGAAATCGAGGTCAAGGCATTACCATACGACTCACTGCTTGGACCCCTACACCAAATGGTGTGAGGTCTAATTGGGACTTCTTACCGGGGAGATCCCCTTACATGTTGGCAGGTCCAGCACCGTCAACAACCTAGTAACCTCAATGTCAAGGATGTTTCTAGTATTGATGAATATGACACATACATGGATAATTTTAAGTTAAGTGAGTTAGAAACAGTGAAGGGTTTTGACCTTGAAACTATTTTTTCACACCCATCTCAATTCTAATGGATATGGTGTTGTTTTTAAAATAAGGCAAGATGAGGTTAGGGGAGATAATTAGATCTTGCCTTATACACCTTGAGATTTTTATGAAGATATTAATGCTCTGCACAACACTAACAAACCCCACAAAAACAAAAAATTCTTTGTCACAAGTGCTGGTTCCACTCCACAATATACATAAGAAAAAATTTACATTAAGGGGCCAATTATTGGGAATGTGTTATATTATTTGCACGACAATCTCCATGTGTGATATGTTGTTCCTGGGGCGTCACGGGGGGAGACAACCCACCCTATTTGGGGGTTGTATGGGGGGTGATATCGCCCCATGTTGAGGGGTTTTCACGGGGGTGGTAGCCCCCTTGCACGAGGTTGTAGGCAGTGCCATGGTTTTTTTTTGGGTGGACCCACCCATGGTTTTACACATGGTGGTCTTGCCCATGTTTTTGTAGATCTAGTCAAAGGAATTATAATTGTGTTCTAATTTAGGGTTAATGGATTGGAGGTTTATGAATTCTTCGACATGTATATAATTTATTGTAACATTGAAAAGAATATAATGAAAAATCAGTTTGGTTTTCTAGGTTTTGGGTTTTAGGAGAGAAAGATCTATGCATATTTTTTGTTCTCACCATTGTACAATTTTTTTTTTTTTTTTTAAGAATTTGTTTGCAGGTATTATCTGTATAGGGTTAAAACCTACTCCAATCTCAAAGAAAGATATGAAGAAGAATGAAAGCAATGTTGCTGGAGAAGGAGGTAATGAAGATCACCCAAAAATTAATTTGGAAAAGATTCACATTACTGAATTTAGTTTAAACAGAAAAAGAAACAACACCCATGGTACAACCGAATATGTTAATGTTCAAGTTATGGAAATAGATGATATTGATGCACACCAAAAATAACAGACTGGGCTAAAACGTAGGCACTAGAAAACTAATCAATTGATGAGTAATTCGTCCAACAAGATCCAATTGATTTTGATAATTGAGTTAATAACATTGCACCATGCCATTTATAATAAAAACTTAAAGAATAGATAGTTTGAAAAGATGAATATTAAAAATGATCAAGTCACTGACAAGGACAATGTAGAGATATAAATTAAGGGAATAAATCATTCCAAGTTGCCAAGTTTCATCAGGTAGCTAGGGACGCTTTAGCTATTTAATTTAAAATAAAAATAGAGAACATGGCATTGAAACAAAGAGTACAGGAATTGGAGATGTCTTTATTTCCTGTCATTATTTGTTGAACCTATATCTATAGATAGACCAACCCAAGTTATAAAGGACATCCTAGAAACCTGTTTGAGAATTAGGGAGGCATGAAGTTTTCTATTTAGAATATTGAAATATGGTTATGATAATATTAATAAGAGAATTTATGCAATCTTTAAAGTGTGGCAAGTAGCCACAACTTTGACTACTCTATCTATTATAAGCAATCCTTTTATTGAATATTTGCAAAAGGGCTTTCAAAATGATGAAATGTTTTATAAAGAGTTCATAACTACATTTATTAACAATATAGATCCATCTTAACCGAGCATCAACCAAGCACCGAGAGGGATCAAATCTCCTAATATGCAAACCTTTTTTCGAATGCAAAATTTGAAAAAAGGTTTAGATGTTAATAGGTTTAATCAATTTAAGTGATTAATAAATATGTGGTTAAGATGAATCTATAATCTCTCTCTCTCTCTCTCTACACACACACGCCATGTGTAATTTTTCATTGTTTAAATTGTATTTTTTAATATTTTATTATTATTAATATTTTAGATTAAAAATTTAATGAATTACACATTTCCATTAAGAAGGTAACTAAGTTATTTCATTTTAATTATTTCTTCCCTTTTAAACCCACCACCACACATACAAACACATATATTTCAATATGAATGAATATTGTGTGTGTGTGTTTAATATAAATCAGTAACTAAAATGAAATAATTTAGTTATTAATAAGCGATAAATGTATCATTCATTCAATTTTAATATAATTATTATTAATATATATATATATATTATATATATATATATATATATATATATATATATATATAATATATATTATTTATATATAGAGAGAGAGAGAGAAGAGAGAGAGAGAGAGAGCGAGAGAGAGAGAGAGAGAGAGAGAGCCATCTTAACCACATATTCATCAAGCACTAAAAGTGATTAAATATCTTCATGTGTAAACCTTTTTTTCAATTTTTGCATTCTAAATAAAGGTTTGCATATTAAGAGATTTGATCCCTATGGGCACTTGCCAGATCTATGGTTTAGATTGATTTATATAAGTAATATTAGAAATGAATGAGCACAATGAGAATAAGATTACTGATATTTTATAATGCATTTAATTAAAACTAATAAAGTATGTATAATCATTTCTGTTTTTATTATGACTGACGTTCTTGTTTTTTATTCATAGTATTTTTTCCCTAAAAGGGCACATGTTACGTCCATGTTAAGCACAACATAATCACACATGGCCCTTGTACTAGGTTGTATAATACACCTCTTGATGTATTGCAGGTGTTAGACATGAATTAGGCCTCAAGGAAAGAACAAAATATTCCTTCCCAAGGAAGAAGCAATAAATTAAAATCTTGTTTGAAAGAAAGAATTAAGACACAATGAGAATTAATTTCCAAGTACGACAATATTAATACAATATAGAGTGACCTATTCTTTAAGCTAATTGAGGTGGAAAAGGAATTAGAAGGCCCTAGTTTAGTCATGGATGTGATTTTGTTGAATCGAGAGAAAATGCAAAAATATGGATATACTAAGTATCACATGGGGAAATGAATTCAACGAACTTGTTGATTTATCCAAGGAGAACATTGAAAAGTGATTAATTCATTTTGTCTACAAGAATCAAAACCAATCAACATAGTACATTAAGTCTATTATGAATTAAAAGATATTGAAGATGAGTTATTTGAGGTTCAAGTAAAACAATAAGCCACTATTGTAAAATTGTGGGATTACATTGAGAAATGGCTCAAAGACATGTTAGAAAAGGTAAAAAATTCTAGATAACTCATCAAAAATTCCATTTATAGGTTTTCGAGTCACATCCATAATTTTAAATTGGGATTAATCTTCAACAAAGAGATTTTTTTACGTTGTATGTAAATTGTGTAATTTGGTCCCATACATTCCTTCTTCTCACTTCGTAATCATTCAACATTGTTAAATGTCGAGTTTTAAAGTACTAAGGATGTTTCCTAATGTTATGCAAATATATCACAAAATAGAAAAAAAGATAGATCAATGACTTGAAAATTAGCCTCTTTGAGGGGGAAACCTCCTTTACATCAAATAAATGAACAATTCTTGGATGATATAATGATATGAACTCCTTCGTATATATAGGATTCTAAGGGGTAACAATATAATCAAAACCTACATAACAATAATAATTTAAGGGCACAATAATAACAATAGTGGGCTTCTATGGGGCAAAACACTAACAATATGGGGGCTACATGGGCCGAACAATAAAAATAGGGGGCTACACTAACATTAACAATAAGGGGGATACACTAGTATTATAGGGACCTAACATGCCCCTCTCCTTCAAAAAAGTGTTGTCCTCAACGCTTGAGTAGTTTTAGATGCTTCTGTATAAAATTTCATCCTCCCATGTGGAATCTTCAACAGATAAGTTCTTCCACTTAATGAGATACTCTGAAATTAATCAATTTCGTAGCTGTCAGGTTCTTGATTTTGCGACTGATTTAGGCTCAAATATCATTTTTCCTCCTTCATCAAGTTCTGGAAATACTGTTTGAACTGGGAGTTTATCACATATAACCTTCTTTAAGCATGAAACATGGAAAACTGAGTGTACTCAGGAAGATGCAGACAACTCCAATTTGTATGCCATAATACCAATCTTTTGCAACACCTTGTAAGTACCATAATACTTAGGTGATAATTTATTATCCTTCTTAGCTTGCTTGAGGGAAATTTGCTTGTATGGTTGTAGCCATAAAAATACCCATTCACATATATCAAAACTTCTTTAACTGCGATGTTGATCTACTTGTTGTTTCATTTGATTCTGCACTAAAGTGAGGTTATCCTATAAGAGTCAGAGACAATTTTTTTTTTTATGCTTGATGTGATATTCCACTGCCTAAACCTTATAATTTTCTCTTAAATATGATGTGATGGACAATGTATTATATCCATAAAGTGCCATAAATGGGGTTGTTTTTGCTGCAGTGTGGAAGGGAGTATTATACCACCAATATTGAACCAGAGGTAACCACTTGACCCATTGGGTTTGTTTATCAGATACAAAGCGACACATATATCCTTCCAAACATTTGTTCACTATCTCATCTTGCCCATTAGATTGAGGATGATAAGATTATCTATGAGCTAATTGAGTACAAATACGAAAAAATAATTCCATCCAAAAATTTCCAGTGAAAATAGGATCTCTGTCACTTACAATAATCTTTGGATTTCCATGTAGCTTTTGAATTGTTTCCATAAATTCAGTAGCAACTATACTGGATTTAAAGGATGAGATAATGCATGAAAGTGTGCATATTTGGTAATTCTATCAACTACCACCATGATGACACTCTTTCCATCATAATCGGGTAAACTTGTGATAAAATCCATTGAGACCTCCTCCCAATGATAACTTGGAATGGATAAAGGTTGTAACAAACCCACAGTCTTAATTATATCAACTTTATTTTGTTGGAAAACCAAACATTCTACCACAAACTTTTGAATATTAGTTTTAAGGCTATCCCAAAAAAATCCCTTCTTGACCATGTGGTAAGTTTTTAAAATCCTAAGTGCCCTCCTAAGGGGAAAGTGTGAAATTCCAAAAGAATATTTTGCTTGAGTTGGGAATTCTTACAAGCAATCTTTGTAACATAATGAATCATTTCTCCAGCAAAGTGTATCACATGTACTAGGATCTTTCTACAACTTTTGAATGAGTGTCCACACCTCTTCATTGTTCTTCCATTCTTCCCTTTCTTTAGTTATCCAATTAGGTTGGATAATAGAACAAAGTAATGCTTCGACATCGTCATCCTTTCTTGACAATGCATCTGCAAAAAAATTTTGTTTTCCTTTTTTGTAGATGATTTCAAATTCATAACCCAACATCTTTGTGACCCATTTTTGCTGCTCTTATGAAGATAATAGTTGTTCCAAAAAGTATTTAAGACTATCATGATCTATTTTTACCTTGATGTTTCTTCCCATTAGGTAAGGTCACCATTGCTTTAGTGCATGTAGTATTACCAATATTTCCTTCTCATAAATAGGTTTTTGTAAATACGTTCCTTTGATTGGACAACTTTCAAATGCAACGAGTCTTCCTTCTTGCATTAAAACAACACCAATTCCATTTCCTAAGACATCACATTCCACAATAAAGGTTTTTGTGAAGTATGGCATAGATAAGACCGGTGCTTGGCACATTTCCTCTTTAACATGTTCAAAGGCCTTAGTTTCTTTTGGAGTCCAAGAAAATGCATCTTTATTTAGTAATGTTGTTAGAGGTGCTACTATTCTCCCATAATTCTTAACAAACTTGCTATAATACCCTATCAACTTGAGAAATCCTTGAATATGCTTTAGGGTTGCAAGGATTTAATTTTGTTACGGTCTACCTTAACACCCTCATGAGATACAATATGACCCAAATATTCCACCTCTTGTACTCCAAAGAAACATATGGATGTTTTTTCATATAATTGTTTCTCCGCCAATAGTTTGAGCACCCTCTCAACATGTTGAACATGATCCTTCCAAGACTTGTTGTAGATTAGTATATCATCAAAAAATACTAATAAAATTTTTCTTAGGGAGGGTTTGAAAGTGGAATTAATCAAACCTTGAAATGTGGAAGGTGAATTAATAAGGCCAAAATGCATGACCAAAAATTCATAATGACCTTCATGATTTATGTTGGCACGAAAGAGTCATTAGGGGAAAAGACCCTAGGTTCAAGTGCGGAGAGCCAACAATGGTTCATTGTAGTCTAGGACAACGATGACATTTTCACATTACCCAAGGGGTAAGGAGTCTCACCCGAGGTGTGTCATGACTAGAAATAAGAAGGGTTCGTCATGGAGTTAAGGAAGCACCAACCGATAGGAGATATATAACATTCCACACATAGTCAAGATAATAGCATACCATCTAATAAATAGAAACTACTACATGCATGAATCTTACAGGGTATTTCAAAATTTTAAGTGGGTCACCACATCATATACACTCATACACATTATGCTCCATAACTAGTATGGAATTTCTTTTATATTAATTCAACAGTAAAACATTACAAGACATCTCAGCATTTGATGCAGGTAATTATAAGGAATACCCATTTACAGACTCACGGGCTCGTTCTATAGCTCAAAGGTCCTACTCATTGAAGTCTCTGCATTCTGGTACCAGCCTACCACAACTATCTATCCTATCCACAACACCAACCTCAACAACCTAACCAACCAACCCATCTTCCTTACGAGCCTTCCCCTTTTATATTTCTCCCTGCCGCTTGGACTGCTAGTTCCTACTCGACTGTTCTTTCCCTTGGCTACCCCTCCTCCTTCCTGTCTACTCGACTATCTTGTCTTCTACTGCCACCTTTCCGCAAACCTTTTGCAACTGCCTATTCCTGCTTTGTTGTCCAACTGACTT
Source organism: Pinus taeda (assembly GCA_000404065.3). Lineage (NCBI taxonomy): Eukaryota > Viridiplantae > Streptophyta > Pinopsida > Pinales > Pinaceae > Pinus > Pinus taeda. The sequence goes on along the minus strand of APFE031574888.1, from coordinate 3,226 downwards.
GCCTGCAAGCTAATTGTTGCTGCCACCCGTTTCCTCGTTATTCTTTGGCCATCCAAAAATAATCAAAACCTTTGCAAAATCAAAATGAAGGCCCCGAACAAAATTATTTGATTCATCCCTGAGTCAATTCATTTCAATCTCGATCAGCCCTGCTGGTATTTCCATGGGTTCTTCGGTTGGTGGCTGCACTGTCAGTTGTGCTAGTTATGCTGACTGCTGGGATGGTGCTTCTTTTTCTTCAACCAATGGTTGTAGGGTGGCATCTGCTCCTGCTGCACCTCCCTCATTTCAAATGAAGGCTCCAACTCCGGAACAACTACTATGGTTTTCTGCCTAAATTCTCTGTACCTCTGAATGGCAGTTTCCCATCTGGCGAGGATTGCGTCAACGTGTTGAGTAAATTCCTCGGTCATATTAGACGTTAACTTTGTTGGCCGTTGGCTCTGCAGGTTGTCCCATTGTATTCCGCTTGTGTCACAAACCTTTTTTAAAGTTAGAACCTACATAAGGACCGATGGCCACAGGTCTCTAATAAAATTCTTTGTTTTTGCTGATTCTTCCTCAAGTTGATAAACTTGGGCCTGGATTGTGTCGATCTGGTCATTGATCTGCTGTAGGTGGGGGGAGTCTATGCAATCCTTTGTGCTGGAAAATAATTCCTATATCTGCTCTCTCATTGGATATACCAAGTGGTTTTTCAACACCAGGCTTTCTGGCCAATCATAGACTTTGTTCATCAGGGAGTAGCTGTCCACGAGAGCATCGACTAGTTCTTGCTTCTTTTCTTCTACTTCAGTGTTTTTTCCCTCCACAATCCTTGTGTATATCTCAACTGGGTCTGGTAGTGCTGATCTTACTGTCTCCAGTTTCCTTTACATGTTGGCATTAGTGGCTACTAGATTCGAGCAAGCTGCTTGCATGTGGTCGCAACAGTTTACTAGTGTGCAAGTTGTGATGTCCACTGGTGCCTCCGTGTTTGCATCCATGATCGTTGGCCATAACGATTAGAACCTCTATGTGACCTGGTCAACTTGGGCTTGTAAATATGTATTGGTCCATCTCAAGTGATCCGATATTGATCAAGGACCTTAGTGATAGCCCAAATTTCAAAGTGTTTGAAAGAGTGTCAAACTTGAGCGAACAGATAGATATCATCTTCATGATTCCGACGCAGTGAACGGTTTGAAAAACCGACACCATATAAAGAAGTTATAGCAATTTTAAAAGTCTAGTAAACTGCAATTTATGGAAATTTGACCAAGATTAATTTGGTTTTAAGTGCTAAACCTTTCCCTAAAATATGAATTAAGCACATGGGTAGTATTCGGAAATTGGTAAACGATATCTCACGTGGACAAAAATCTGTAAGTGGTATTCCTAAATTTCATGCGATTACCCTTAGCGGTCAACACGTAGCATGAGAAAACTACTTTACTCCCGCGCTCTCAATATGGTATTGGTCGTGCAAGATTTCATGCGATATTGCATGACAACCATTCGATTGGATGGGTCACATCGACGGTGGAGATCGTCCGGGTTAGTTGGTGAGCGGACGACACAATATCTATTGGATCAAGTGGGATAGATCGATGGTGGAGATTCTGCTATTTGAAATGCTTCTGATCCAACATAACTGCCAGCTGTAAACAGTTCGACGTGATTTTTGATTAATACGACCACCAACCTTATCCCTAACTGCCGGGGATTAACCGCTCCATATGCACGGTAGAAATTTATTGTAACAGCTACCTCCGATGGTCAGCTTGGCAGAGTGACTAAAATTAGGGGTTATGCCAAGTTTAATTGGAGTTAGGCGCAGTTCACCAATATTGGTGGAGTATCCCTAGGGAATATTGCCTAAAGGCACTACAAGAGCAGTTTTTCGACCAAAGAGGGAGAGAGTGAAACAAGAGGTTAGCTAGGCTAATTGAAGCCTTCTAAAGCCAATGGAATAGTCCAGAGAAGCTGAGGAAGTAATCTTCAGAGATATTTTCATCCAGGGAGATTTTGGAGCTCAGGGCCACCTGGGGTTGGAGGCAGTTGTAGGAGCTACCAGTACTCATTCTCAGCAAACCAATAGCCATTCCTAACTTAAATGAGAATTTTGAATCCATTTCAAGGATTTGTATAAGCATTTGAAGAATTCTAAAGGCCTAGATGCTACAGGGATGTTTCAGGCAGCCTAGTGCCAACCGTGGAGGAAGGCCTAGTTTGGGATGCAGTGTTCATTTTGAGAAAATGATCAGTCTATTGTTGGTGTCTGATATGTGATGGAGATAGTAGAATATGTTTCAGTAATAGTTACAAAATTCTAAAGGAGTTAGTGCCATCAAGAAGCTCAGGGCAGCTTAGGGCACTAATTGAAGGAATCAAGTCTAAGGGAGCTTAGATCTGTTTGTAGAGTGAAGACATCCATGACAGGGATGTAGATGGTATTCTAAGTCCATTGGTTTAGTTTAGTAACATTTGGAGTTAAGTGTGGAACTTTTAAAAGAAACTTTTCCATAATCCCAAAGAGCCAAGTCAAGATGACAAAAGCTCAAGGAGACGTAGCCCACGATATTTGGGTGAACTCCTAGATTAAATTTGCTGTTATGTGTTGATGTTTATTTGCTGCATTATATGGCTTTTACATGTGTTTAATATCAGCAAAAACAAATGGAATTAAAACACTTAAACAATTAAAAACAAACAACATACACCTGTTTCAAGTATTTAATTCCGCAGTTTCATATATAAGCTAGATCATTTATTTGTCAAGCTTTAAGTGGGAGGTTCTTGTAAGATAACAAGTTATAAAACCCCCATTTCATATCAGGTGGTATCAGAGCATGTTTCTTGATTTAAAGATCATGGTTGCTTGATTGATAGAGAAATAGGTTGCTTGTTTGACTTGAAAGGTGTTTAAATAGTACAAGGAATTTGACTGTTTGATTGTTTGTAAACTGACTGTTGTTTGAGTTTGCGAAGGTGAAGGGAAAGCTACTAATAGCTAAGTCCAGGAGAGGACACGAAGGAAGAAGGACTGAAGGCATTCTCCTTACCCAAAGGACCTCAAGAAAATCCTTGAATGTTATGCTCTTAACCTGCAAATGATACCCAAATACAGAATATGCGAAGAAAAGAGACCGAGAACACAGAATATGCGAAGAAAAGATACCCAAAACACAGAATGGCAATGATTTTATTATTCAGAGAGTAATGTGCACTTGCCTCTTCGAGGGGG
>APFE031574882.1:26319-49669 GCA_000404065.3 Pinus taeda | reverse complement strand
TTGGTCAGCCATTGAGACCTTCAGTGATCTACTGTGATAATCAGAGTTGCATTAAACTCACGGAGAATCCAGTATTTCATGACAGATCAAAGCATATCGGGATCAGATATCATTTCATCAGAGACTATGTTCAGAAGGGAGCTGTGAAGCTTGAGTATATTTCCACTGATGAGCAGGTTGCAGATATTTTACCAAAGCCTTACCACGGGGCAAGCATGTCTACTTCAGAGACAAGATGGGTGTGGTGAGGAACACCTTTCTCGGTAAGAGGGAGTGTTGAAATTTGGTACCAGAGGACAGGTGGTTCCCTAAGGCTTTGATCTTGGGCCTAGGGAAAAATGTCCAAAAGAATTTAATTTTTCTCCTAAAGTAACTTTATAATTTTTATAAAGTTAAATCTAATTTAAAAGTGACTTTAAGTGATAAAGTTACAAAAGTCTAATTTTAAATTGACTTTAATAAAGCTAATGTAAAATTAGAGAGGAAAAGTGACTTTGGAAATAAATGACTAAGTGGGTCTTTATTAAAGTGGGGTGAGTTAAAAATAAAAAGTGAGATTTAAATGAGCATTTAATCTCAGCCCTAGATCTAAATCTATTCCAGCCATTGGATTTAGAGGTTACTCAAAAGTCATTTAGGATTATATTAAAGGAGGAAAAAGAGACAAAAGGTCATTCATTCTTTCATGAGCAGATTGAGAGAAGGAGAGCAAGAGAGCAAGGAAGATTTCTGGACAAGGAGGAGAAGGAGACAACAGCTTGGCACACATTCCAAGGCAGCAGTTGAGCAGATTTGTACAGCTGATTCAGCACACAGTGAAAGGCTGATTTTGGCACGATTTTCTAAAAATCCATACAGCTGATTTGCACAGAAATCGAGTAGTTTGCACAGAAATCGAGGAGCAGTTTGCTGTAATTTTTTTGCACGCAAATCGAGGTTCGTATAGCGCATTTATTGCAGTCCATACAATGCATTTAATGCAGGTCATACAATAGCATTCAAGGCTAAAAGTGGGCATGAAAATCGAGAAGGACGTACAGCATTTATTGTTGTCCTATTTGCTGTAATTTCCAGTTTGCTGTGAGGCACGGGAAAAGAGATAAGTTGTAAATTTGCTTGCTGATTTTTTGCTGAATATTTCTCACTGTAAAAAAGGCATTTTCAGAAATAAAGAAGAGCTCTCGAACTGGTTTACCCCAAGAGTTGTAGGGGGTTTTTCCAGGGTCACATTGACCAAAAATCACGGTGTTCAAATGTGTTAAATGACTGTTTGTACCTACTGATTTTTTATTTCTGCATTTTCCAGCATTCTATAAAATTTCCAGAATTTGTGTTTTCAGCAAAAATTTATTTTTTCAATTGTTGAATGTATGGATATGGGAAAGGGCATTTAACTATATGGGAGAAATAAAGTGAAACTAAAAACCGAGGTGGGAAATGAGAAATTTCTACATCCTGTAAACCAAGCCCTAGTTCACACTGAGATTAGTCCATGTGAACTTTGGCATCGAAGGTTTGGTCATTTACATTTCAAAATTCTTCCAGCTTTAAATTCCATAATAGATGGAATCCCGAATCTAAAGGAAGATCATGAAGGTGTTTGCAAGGGATGTGCATTGTGTAAGACTACCAAGAGACCATTTGGAAGCAGTGCTTTGCAGTCAAAAGGAAGTTATTATCCAACTTGTTTGGAGGACCGATGAACCCTACAGTGATACTTTGTGATAACACCAGTTCTATTTGTTTGTCTGAGGATCCAGTGTTCCATGGAAAGACAAAGCACATCAACAAGTATCACTATATTTGAGAGCTAGTACAAAATGGTGTGTTGCAGCTACGATATATCTCCACTAATGAACAAGTAGCTGACATATTGACGAAATCACTTCCAAACAAGAAGCTTGTATACTTAAGGGACAAGCTTGGTTTGGTGGATTTGTCATCCCCCATTGAGAGGGAGAGATAGACACTACATTCTTATCTTCGCTTGGGAAGAAATAATGGAGGATTGGGTAACCATCTGGCATTCGATACTCTTTGAGAATGTGGTAGGGCATTCAAGACAAAAGTAGTCGTGGACCGATATTCTTTAAGAATTAGCTACCCAAGATAAGAATAGTCCAATGAATTAGCTACTCTGTGAACACCTGGGTGGAGTATGTACCTTGGTACCTTGGGAGACAATGATGATGGTGTCTATATATATATATCATTGGTCTCGCCAACATTGTGCTATGATTTGTGGAGAGTTAGAGCTATTAGTCAAGGCCTTGCTATGTGACAATGTTGGTTAATATAACGCTAGACAGATGGGTTACCAATCCGACTCTTCTTATGAGATCTCTTAAGATTGAGAATGACCATGTACATCTTATAAATACCTCCCTAGTTAAGAGGGAGTGTTGAAAAATGTGTAACTAGGTTCGATCTTCATAAGTATGAAATGTATTCTTGTAAATATAAAATGAAAAAGAAATTATTATTATTATTGGAGCATGGGTTTCATGTTCAAGTTCTTTTATTTTATAGGTCAAGCACCCATTTAATGCTTCTAAGGTTTGTCCTAGGTATAAGAGTCATTGTCATATATTGAAGACCCTATGGGCACATTGTATAGTGTAAAGAAAATTTTTGTTTTTAAAGAGTCAAAATACCTCCAAGATCATGTCGGCATAGTGAGCTATCAAGTTGGCCTATATGAAGAGCCATGTCCACCCTTGAATAAGCCTATATGCAAGAGGAACTCGTCCTCCATTTGGAACACTCACTCACTCATCACTCATGCAAAGAAGTAGAAGAAGAAGAAGTCAAGAAGGAAGTGCAAAGAAGAGAAAGTCGAAGAAGTCAAAGTTTCTAGGCCTTATCTATTCTTCTGGGAAGGTTGCAGTTAGGGTTTTTTCTGCGTTGGATCTTCTAGGGTTCGATTTTGAAGGATAAGAGAAGGGAAGGCAAGCGAAGGTTTCTTAGGGCATACTACTAGCCCTAGGACTCAAGTCAAGGCAAGCAAAGTCAAGAGGGAGGCCATTAAAGGAAGATCGAAATCTCCTAGAGGAGCAGCAGCAGTTGTTGGGGAGCAGAATTTTTGGATCTACTGGGAGGTCGAAGATATTGCAGCGGGAGGTTGTGGCAGACTTGATCTTGGAGGGTATTTGTCTAAGTCTAGGTCATTATACTCATCAATTGAAAGATGTGAAAGATAAAGAAGAGATTTATGGGTTTTCCCCTCAAGAGGAGGGGTTTTGGCCCTGGCTTGCAAACTATATATTGTGTCATTATTCTTATTGTTTTGGTAGTTGTTTGATGTATTACACATTGGAATAATAACGAGCAAAGCTAATAAGTGAAAAGGTAACACAAACACTTATCAAGTTAAGAGAATTAACATATTCATTGCCCTGTTGAATTCTCAACAGTGTCAGCCCCACAAGGGTAGGCGAGTTGGTAATCACAATGCGATGAAGTTCATTAGAAAGGCGGGCTTCGTATTGAAGGTCACGAGTTCAATTCCTCTGGACTAACCCAGAGCTGTGGAGAGGGGCGGGCACAGTTTTCCAAGGGTTATAGTGGTAGCGGTCAGAATCGACCCCGTGTAACACGAGCTGAGAGGCTGCTCCAGTTTCCGATTCCTTTGTTAGCGAAAAAAAATAAAAATAAAAAATAAATAAAATAAATAAATAAATAATAATAATAATAATAAATAATATAATAAATAAATAAATCTCAACAATCTTAACCTCTCATACAAGGCACTCTCTTGAGTAATGCTTCTTTGACCAAGTATTATGGGTTGTTATGCCACTTGTCTTCATTCTTCTTGGAGCACTCTTCAAGATAGGTACTAGGTAAGCACTCCAAATAAAATAACGATAAGTGTCTAGTTAGTGAAGGTACTCCTTAAGGTGGAGCACTCTTCAAGATATGTACTAGGTAAGCACTCCAAATAAAATAATGATAAGTGTCTAGTCAATGGAGGTACTCCTTTAGGTGAGGCATCACTTCTCTTGGGATGATGCAACAATGCCAAGTGTCTTAATTAAGGTTAGTGTAGTCATCCAACAGTGGCAAGAGCGCCCTCATAACTAGATCTCATAGGTATGTGTACCCTATAGTGAATATCTCATAAAACACCGTGCAAAACTCTTGAGACCCAATGTTGAAGATCTTATTGAAGGCTTTGAACTATAAGGGTTTCATTGTTGTTGATGTGAGGCACATGTTTGGAATTTATCGTTGCTAAAAGTTGATGCTGAAAATTACTAGCAAATAATTTGTTTCAAGGGTTGTTTGTGAAGGGTTACTCTAATCCAATAGAAAGAATTAAGAGTGGACCTTCCTCTCTTAATCCATTCACTGTTTTATTTCTGAATGTGCTAATATTGCATCTATCATCTTCAATGGTTGCTGCAGAATTGATGAAGGGAAACCTAGGGAAGGTTCAGCCAACCCTTTCTCTATCATAATACTCTTCTCAAGGGGAATCCTAACTTTTCATGGTAAAACACACCCTAGTAAGCAAGTTTAAGAGGTTCACCTTTGGAAGGGCCTTCCAAGGAAATTTTTGCATTGATTAACCAATGTTCCACCAAATTTCCGAGACAGGGGAGCATGTTGCTAAATTTCCACGAAAATTCTGCAACTACTTGAATGAACAATCTGAAACTAATGGCAACTACAAACCAAAACCATCAATTCTATTCACCAAGACATAGAATTTCTCAACACACATAAGCCACGGAATAATCACAGAGATAAAAACATAGTCACACAAATTGACACAATTATTTTTTCTCGGGAAAACCTATCTCTTGATGTGGTCTTTTATTGATCTTGAGCAATTGAATCAAATATAAAGCAATTTGTCCCTCTAAGAACATACTTTTTCTCCTATCGATCTAGCTTGGACTTGCCCAGACAACCCTTGATCGCATCTCCTAAACCCTAGCACACTTGTGATCTCCTATTACTTAGGACACAAGCTCTTTGTGCTCTCCAAAAACAAGGTTCTCTCACAACCTGTGACCTCTGTCTTGTCACAAACCTTGTGCACAAAACAAAATGACTAATCCTTGTGCCTTCGTCCTTCTTTTATAGATTCAATCCATGCTAAATTAGGCAATTTACAAATTTAGAACTCAAGTTGTGATTGACAAGTTAACTGAGTCGAACTGGTTCTTTCTCCAATCATCACTAGAGTCATAACTTGCTCTTCCTTCAATCAAGACTGAAGACCCAACACGTTCTAACTGAACTCAATCTGCCAACCAATCTTGTAGTCAAACTATTGAAGACTTCCACTAAACTGAAGCTCCAACTCTACGAATGTTAACTTGATGATTATTCCAATAAACTGGAAATAACTTCTGTTACACGGGAAACACTCCCAAGAGTTGGGAAACCCGTTCCAAAGGTTCTCGCACTCTCGGAAGCTTTGGAACTGTATGGGAACGTTCCTTTTTCAGCGGGATCTGGAATGGGAGCTTGGGAAAGTTCCGAGAACTTTGAAGACTATTTTTTTTTTGCAGTTCCAGAGTTCCCTGGGGTTGAGGAATACAAATTATGTACAGAAATATGCCGAGCTACCCACAAAACATGAGCCTAAGTTGAAACCCTCAGAGGAAGAAAGGGCAAAGACATCCTTAACACCGATATCCTTAATTGAGAATCTGGAGAAATCTCTTGACTCGATGTAAGGGCGATATCTGTGATGTCATGCTGATGAGTATCTCTTTTGTTGTTTATGTATATATATCGCAGAAGATTGTGTGTGCATATTGTATGCGACAGTCAATGCTTAAACATTAGAGTTGCTTTACTTTTTCTCGTAAGAATAACTAGAGAAACATATGTAAAATTGTTCCTCTATATTTTTAAGCTAGATTGTTTCAAAGACAAGTCATGTGTCATAATGAACTTGACATTTTAATCTTTTATATATATAAAAGGGAGAGACTCACGGAGAGAGACACCCAAAGAATATATTTATATATAAGAGAGATTATATATTTATTATTTATATATTTAAATTGATTTTAATATTTGAATATTTTGATTCAATTTTAATTTGATTATTATATAAATATATAATTAAAATATATATATATATATATATATATATATATATTTTTTCTTTTTTTATTATATAATATATACCGCTCCCAATTAGTCGTTTCTTGTAAATTTTGGGGAAACCTCCAGCCATTCTGGACACCCATACCCAAGTTGCCAAAGTTCCCAGGTTCCAGAAACTCATGCAACATAGGAAATAACTCATCCTAACTAAAGTCTATCTCCTAAGGACAACTCAAGGTCTTCACTGGTTGAGGCACAAGCCAGAAGAATTTGCTCGCTACATTTTCAACACTCCCTCTTAGCGAAGAAGGTACTTCTAGAAGAACTTTGTCCACCTGGATTTGTCTTCAACACTACCACATTCTCCGTTGTTGCAGCTGCTCCCTCTGAACTAGAAGACTTCCCTGCTTTCTTCTGCAGGATTTGAGAAGATTGTTCATACCAACTAGTCTTGACATATCTAGAAGAAGCTTCCTGCACATCTTCCAAATTAGAAGTTCAAGTCCTCGATCTCAACTGAATCTTTAGAGCCTCCTGCTCATTCTCTGTCACTAGCATCGATCATGTGGTAAGTCCTTCTACCACACGGTTGTGGGTCTGTCTCGGTTGAGACACCCACAAATTCTACTGCCAATCCCTTGATTAGTACAGTCTCCCTCTCTCCCTTTGAGGGTTGACCTCCGCTAATCCTGTTGGTTGTTGGTATTGTCCTTCGTACCTGTCATTGGCTACTACCAATTATGCCAACAGTTGGCCCATGCCTGCCCTGACAAATCCCCTACCCAATGACTCTTGTGGGCCACTGCATCTCGCAGTTTCTCCGATCATGCCTAACATGGCATTCTACTTGTGGCACGATCCCCTACAACCATCCTTGGTTGTCGTTTTGACAACAATCCTACCGCCTCTTCTCTATCAACTCGTCGCACACCTTACGTTGTCTACACAGCCTGCCTCACAACCAATCTCCTTAAGCACCTGTCTGCTTTGCCCCAATAGCTCACGACTCCGCAGACATGGCTTAATGTTATTGTGCACTTTGTTGGTGGCATGATGTTAGCCCTAGTGGCTTTCATCGATTGTAGACCCTGTGAGGTAGGCTTTCATCGATTGTAGACCCTGTGAGCTGTTGCAGAAAGGTCACATTCAGCCGAGTTCATCACCCTATGGTAGCCCAATCGTGTTGGTACAGAAGAAGGATGGGACTTGGAGACTTTGTATTGACTATCAGGCGCTGAACAAGATCATTGTCCGAAATAGGTACCCGATCCTATGGATTGATGACCTTCTGGACCAACTCAAGGAGGCAAAATATTTCAGCAACATCGACTTGAAGTTTGGATATCACCAGGTACCAATTGAACCCTCCGATGTGTGGAAGACTACCTTCAAGGCCAAGGAGGGCCTTTTCGAATGGTTGGTTATGTGTTTCAGGTTAACGAATGCTCCTGCAACCTTCATGAGGCTTATGGATGACATCTTACGGCCATTCACCAACTCATTTGTAGTGGTATACTTGGATGACATCCTGATCTTCAGCGAGCGTTGTGAAGAGCACCTCCACCACATCTGACACGTTCTCCAAACACTGCGGCAACACAAGTTGTGTGCCAATTTGGAGAAATGCACTTTTGGCATGACCCAGGTACCATGGTGACTCTCTCAACAAATCCAATATTCTTAGCAAACCAATGTCATAATTTCACCAAATTGATGGAACAATTACAATTGGAGGGTACCCATTCTCTCAACTAGAGTCTTCAAAGCAGAATCAAACAATCCATCTCTTAGGAAATTTTTGAAGAGAAAAAAAAAAGTGCAAGAAGTAATTCACCCACCGAATGAACACAAAAATCCTTGACCTCAAAAACAAACATGGGGAGATGTGAACCCAACAAGGCACCTTCATGTAGGCAACCAAAACATCTATCAACTCATGGGCACAATTTGCTTGGGTAAGGGACACCCCCCTCTTGCTGCAAGGGGAGTGGTGTAGGCAATGCTCATTAAGAATCATACTAGGTGGGCCCGAGAACTAGACCAAGAGACCTCCCCCTACCTTCTCCATTCTTAAATCCCATGCAAAATGGGATTATGTTTCTTCAAAATACCCTCGATCTTCCCTATATTACCTTCATGAGGGCTTGCATGGGCTTTCACTCCAATCTTTTCTTTAGTTTAGGTCTCCAAGTGATCGGCCTCATGCCCTTAGAGCCAATTGAAGGCTTTTCTCTCTTCCTAGAGAAGGAATCACTAGATAACAAGATCAAAGCTCAAACACTCAAGGGAACAAATTTTAGCAACCTAATGAGGAAGGAAGCAACGGTCATTAGAGACCTTAGTGCTATAATGCAAGACTCGCCCAAATGGGAACCCTAACCTAGGTTCTCCAAATTACAGGCCTATTGGGAGAGGCAACAAGGCTTAGGTATTTCACCGAGATATTCAAATGGCAATCAAGCACTTTGGTCATCTCTAGGCATGCTTTATGACACTCTCAATTCATCAAGTATCCTCTTTGTAACTGATATCTATGCAAGCCCTATCCAACCACTCCCGGGCATACCAAGTTACCACTACGTTTCCATTTGCAAGCAAGAAATCAGGTTAAATAAATCCACCAAACATGTTACATTCTAAGATAGCTTTCTACATTGAGCAATTCATGGACTTGAGACAGATTCATTGTCCAGACTACCTACACTTGTTGTCATTGGATGCATGCTCTTCATATTTCTTTGTGCCAATTCAAAGTGGGCATGCATAGACTTTGGGTAGAGGTAGAGCACAAGCTCAACTAGTCGAACAAGATTTGTCAATTGTGTTATCTTCGAAAGGTCAAGACAAAGGTGCACTTCATCTTCCTCTGCCTCATCTACTACAAGATCCAAGGTAAGACTATTTTTTTAGGAAGTTTTAGACCTTTCCAGTTTCTTTAAGTACCTTGACTAGAGATGCTTGGCCTTATACAGGCAAGAGGCCCTCCAGCTCCACACCCATATTTTTAACCACCTTGTAGACTAGTCTCCACCAAAGCAATCACCTCTTTTACAAGTTTCCTCTCTATTAGGGGCACCAAGAGGCAAACAAATAGTGGCCTCGGCCTTGATTCCAAATCAATGCGAGCTCATGGGACTACTCCCACTACTCGAAGTCCCTGGCAACATTGTTAGTCCAAATCCCATACTAGTAGTCTAACAAGGTCGCCCAAGCCCCAGATGTAATCAAAATCTTCCAAGTAGTAGCATAGCATGCAAATCAAATCCTCTTGTAAGTCCTCTAAATAATCTTCCATCCTAAGTTTTCTCCACTTAGCCTTGGATGTTAGAGAAGCTAGCTCCAACAAACACTGATGTGCTAACATTATGGACACTCTTGATTTGCACATCCTTCTCTCAGAGCTACTTTCCACTTCCATGGTTTTCTCCTCATGTTTTACCTAATCTTAACACTTTACTTTCTACATCGTGCTTTCTATAGGACCCAACTTTGGCCTCCCGCTTAGTATTGACATCCTTGTTTTTAGCAATCCCATTGACCTACTTCAATGGCCATTAGTCTGACATTAATAAAATTGGCTCATCTGATATTATCTTATTTTACAAAATAATAATAAGTGGATTCTAGATCCACTATTTCCTGCAAGAGATGATAATAAAGAATGCATGAACAAGTCTTTTATGCCATGTGTCTATTGAAAAATGTGTAACTAGGTTTGGTCTTCATAAGTATGAAATGTATTCTTGTAAATATAAAATGAAAAAGAAATTATCATTATTATTGGAGCATGGGTTTCAAGCTCAAGTTCTTTTATTTTATAGGTCAAGCACCCATTGAGTGCTTCTAGGGTTTGTCCTAGGTATAAGAGTCATTGTCATACATTGAAGACCCTATGGGCACATTGTAAAGTGTAAAGAAAATATATTTTGTTGTTAAAGTGTCAAAATACCTCCAAGATTAAGTCAACCTAGTGAACTATCAAGTCGGCCTACATGAAGAGCCACGTCCACCCTTGAAGAAGCCTATATATAAGAGGAAGTCGTCCTCCATTTGGAACACTCACTCACTCATCACTCATGAAAAGAAGCAGAAGAAGAAGAAGTCAAGAAGGAAGTGCAAAGAAGAGGAAGTCAAAGAAGTCAAAGTTTTTGGGCCTTATCTATTCTTCTGGGAAGGTCGAAGTTAGGGTTTTTTTTGCGTTGGATCTTTTGTGGTTCGATTTTGAAGGAGAAGAGGAAGGAAGGCAAGCGAAGGTATCTTAGGGCATCCTACTAGCCCTGGGACTCAAGTCAAGGCAAGCGAAACAAGAGGAAGGCTATTAAAGGAAGATCGAAGTCTCCTAGAGGTGTAGCAGTAGTTGCTAGGGAGGAGAATTTTTGGATCTACTGGGAGGTCAAAGGTCGTGGTAGACTTGATCTTGGAGGGTATTTGTCTGAGAATAGGTCATGGTATTTGTCAATTGAAATATTTGAAAGATAAAGAAGAGATTTACGAGTTTTCCCCTCAAGAGGAGGGGTTTTGGCCCTAGCTTGCGGCCTATATACTATGTCATTGTTCTTACTGTTTTGGTACTTGTTTGATGTATTGCACATTGGAATAATAACAAACAAAGCTAATAAGTAAAAAGGTAACACAAACAGTTATCAAGTTCAGAGAATTAACATATTCATTGCCTTGTTGAATTCTCAACATGGAATCAAAGGTTTGGTTCTCTAGGGGCATCATGAAGATCTCATCTACAATGAAGAAGTTCATCAAGAAGATTACAAGCCATCTCAAGAAAGGTATCAAGGAAGCATGGAGTCTCTTATTCTCTTCAAAGAAGGCATCAATCAATGAAAGGGATGAAGGTCTCTTTTCTGCTCTCTCTGGTACATTCCAATATGAAAACATCTGGGTAATTGATAGTGGTGCATCAAGGCACATGATTGGTCACTCCAACCAATTGAAGACCTTCTCAAAAGGAAAATTCGCTTACTCTATGGAACTTGGAGACAACAAAAGCCTTCTAGTGAAGGGCTTTGGATCAACTTCCATAAAACTCAAGGATGGAAGCGACATCCACCTCAACAACATTCTATTTGTTCCATGTTTGCACGAGAATTTACTTTCTATTTCAAGTTTAGAAGATAAAGGAGATAGAGTAGCCTTCATTGATGGAAAGGTGGTTGTTTGGGGAAAGGACTCAGGGATTGATCAAGCTAAAGTTATTGGTATCCGAGAAGGAAGCCATTACAGACTAATATCTCCTGTAAACCAAGCCCTAGTTCACACTGAGATTAGTCCATGTGAACTTTGGCATCAAAGGTTTGGTCATTTACATTTCAAAATTCTTCCAACTTTAAATTCCATATTAGATGGAATCCCAAATCTAAAGGAAGATCATGAAGGTGTCTGCAAGGGATGTGCATTGGGTAAGAATACCAAGAGACCATTTGGAAGCAGTGCTTTGCAGTCAAAAGGAAGTTGTTATCCAACTTGTTTGAAGGACCGATGAACCCTACAGTGATACTTTGTGATAACACCAGTTCTATTTGTTTGTCTGAGGATCCAGTGTTCCATGGAAAGACAAAGCACATCAACAACAAGTATCACTATATTCGAGAGCTAGTACAAAATGGTGTGTTGCAACTACGATATATCTCCACTAATGAACAAGTAGCTGACATATTGACAAAATCACTTCCGAACAAGAAGCTTGTATACTTAAGGGACAAGCTTGGTTTGGTGGATTTGTCCTCCCTCATTGAGAGGGAGAGATAGACACTACATTCTTGTCTTCACTTGGGAAGAAAGAATGGAGGATTGGGTAACCATCTGGCATTCGATACTCTTTGAGAATGTGGTAGAGCATTCAAGACAAGAGTACTCGTGGACTGATATTCTTTAAGGATTACTTGCTCAAGATAAGAATAGTCCAATGAATGGTCATACTCTGTGAACACCTGGGTGGAGTATGTACCTTGGTACCTTGGGAGACAATGATGATGGTGTCTATATATATCATTGTTCTCGCCAGCATTGTACTATGATCTTGTGGAGAGATACAGCTATTAGTCAAGGCCTTGCTATGTGACAATGTTGGTTAATAACGCTAGACAGATGGGTTACCAATCCGACTCTTCTTATGAGATCTCTTCAGATTGAGAATGAAAATGTACATCTTATGAATACCTCCCTAGTTAAGAGGGAGTGTTGAAAAATGTGTAACTAGGTTCGATCTTCATAAGTATGAAATGTATTCTTGTAAATATAAAATGAAAAAGAAATTATTATTATTATTGGAGCATGGGTTTCATGTTCAAGTTCTTTTATTTTATAGGTCAAGCACCCATTTAGTGCTTCTAAGGTCTGTCCTAAGTACAAGAGTCATTGTCATATATTGAAGACCCTATGGGCACATTGTAAAGTGTAAAGAAAATTTTTGTTTTTAAAGAGTCAAATTACCTCCAAGGTCATGTTGGCCTAGTCAGCTGTCAAGTTGGCCTACATGAAGAGCCACATCCACCCTTGAAGAAGCCTATATGTAAGAGGAACTTGTCCTCCATTTGGAACACTCACTCACTCATCACTCATGCAAAGAAGCAGAAGAAGAAGTCAAGAAGAATGTGCAAAGAAGAGGAAGTCGAAGAAGTCGAAGTTTCTAGGCCTTATCTATTCTTCTGGGAAGGTCGCAATTAGGGTTTTTTCTGCGTTGGATCTTCTAGGGTTCAATTTTGAAAGAGAAGAGAAGGGAAGGCAAGCGAAGGTCTCTTAGGGCATCCTGCTAACCCTAGGACTCAAGTCAAGGCAACCAAAGTCAAGAGGAAGGCCATTAAAGGAAGATCGAAGTCACCTAGAGGAGCAACAACTAGTGCTGGGAAGCAGAATTTTCGGATCTACTGGGAGGTCGAAGATATTGCAGCAAGAGGTTATGGTAGACTTGATCTTGGAGGGTATTTGTCTAAGTCTAGGTCATTATATTCATCAATTGAAAGATGTGAAAGATAAAAAAGAGATTTACGGGTTTTCCCCTCAAGAGGAGGGGTTTTGGCCTTGGCTTGCAACCTATATATTGTGTCATTGTTCTTACTGTTTTGGTAGTTATTTGATGTATTGCACATTGGAATAATAACGAGCAAAGCTAATAAGTAAAAAGGTAACACAAACAGTTATCAAGTTAAGAGAATTAACATATTCATTGCCCTGTTGAATTCTCAACAGTGTCAACCTCTCATACAAGGCACTCTCTTGAGTAATGCTTCTTTGACCAAGTATTATGGGTTGTTATGCCACTTGTCTTCATTCTTCTTGGAGCACTCTTCAAGATAGGTACTAGGTAAGCACTCCAAATAAAATAATGATAAATGTCTAGTCAATGGAGGTACTCCTGAAGGTGAGGCACCAATTCTCTTGGGATGATGCGATAATGCCAAGTGTCTTAATTAAGGTTAGTGTAGTCCTCCAACAGTGGCAAGAGCACCCTCACAACTAGATCTCATAGGTATGTGTACCCTATAGTGAATATCTCATAAAAGAGCGTGCAAGAGATGATCCATCGATTATTATAGCAATCCTCGAGATAGGGCATCCTCAACATATGTAAGCACTCCAAATAAAATAACGATAAATGCCTAGTCAATGGAGGTACTCCTGAAGGTGAGGCGCTACTTCACCTTGGGATGATGCAATAATGCCAAGTGTCTTCATTAACATTAGTGCAGTCCTTCAATGGTGGCAACGGTGCCCTAATAACTGGATCTCATAGGTATGTGTACCCCTATAGTGAAGATCTCATAGAACATTGTGCAAGAGATGATCCATTGGTTATTATAGCGATCCTCATGATAGGGCATTCTCAACATATGTGCCAAAGTGTGGATCCACATACATGACCAATAAATGTCCTCCAAACAATGCCTCAAGATAAATCACTCTAGGGATATGTGCAAAAAGATGTGGAGCATTCCTTAATAAATTTAACCACTTTTTAGCATGTGCAAAAAAGTGGGTTCAAAATGATTATGCATTTAATACCCCCCTTGGTATATGTGCAAAATGTAGGTCGTGGTGGTTATAATAACATCATAAAAATACGCTGCCCTCAAAACATGTGTTTTGACCTTGATCCATGTGCATCATGACCCAATCATTCTCCCAAGCTTGCTTAACTCCAAATGGTAGACACCCATGTTCTTTGTATAATTATTAATTATATATACTAGCAATGGTCTGAGAGCCCTTATAAGAGATTATTTTCACTTAGCAACTAGATAAGATAAGTTTATCAATGTCTACTAAATGACCAAAAACAGGCCAATGGGATTGTTCAATATAAATGTGTCCATATAGAGTGGAAGTGCTAAGCACTCCCACCCTTACAGCAAACAAAAACAAAACAAAGCAAATTTATAAAAATCTACGCTTAACAGGCACAAAACTAAAGGGATATGATGCTTAAGCAGATGGCCAAAACAAGAAAGCCTCGTGACTCCAAATAATTAACCCCAAAAGAAAGAAAAGAGGGTTGTTATTATCTAAGGTGTCCATTGTCCAATATGTAACTTCCATACCGTCCAAAGACAAAGAGAAGAAACTCTAGATGGAGGGTTGGATAAAAAAGTTAGCATTTGCTCAACGAATGGCTCTATGTCTATAGGAGGTAATCTATTGTTACAATTAAGAGGTGCACCTTCTACTAAATTAGCGTAAATTGCCCAGCGATCTAAGATGAGAAAACCTTGAGGGTCTAAATAGAGTTGGGGGTTGCACCACACCTCAATTTTTAATGAATATGGGATATGAGAAAGCCCTACTATTTGTTTGTCTCTTAGTGCCCTTATCCCTGAAGAGCATCGTAAAGAAAAATGTGATCTACTAAGAACACACTCCATCTATATAACAACAAAATGTAGGACATGAAATCTTTGAGAACTAGTAATTAGCTCTCCCTAAGGGTAGGGTAGGCCAAGTAATGATAGTTGAATTATAGGCAAGGTAGGCACACCAATGTATACCGACTACTAAGAGAACAAAATTCCAAAGGCAATGCAGTAGTTGTCCTAGTCTAAAAGTGGTCTTGATCCAGAGGAGATGAGCCACAAACTCCACCTGAATGATGGGTTGGGATACCATCCCCTTGCATCATCCCCTTGCATCTAACAATGCAATGAAACAAGGGGGTCAGAAGTTTGAACTCTCTTAGTTCAAACTCAAGAAGGCTAGGCCCCCAACCTTCAAGCCATACAAAATTGTGGGTTCAATGATAGAGTATGTTACCCATCCATATACATGGGTAACCATCAGATAAAATTTCTCCTGTGATGTATATCTTCAACCACAGCCACATATGTTCTTCAATTCTCCATAGTACATATGATTGATGATGCCTCTGATGCATGTTTCAGCTCTCATTCAAGTTAGATGTTTATGGTGCCACATACTTACAAGGTATGTTATTTCCTTTCTTTATAATGAGTGATATTCTTTATTTGTGTTTTTTACCATGTTTTTAGTTCAATCGAAGATCATCACCCTCTTCTAGTAAAGTGCGGCACTTTTGGGGTCGATTGTAGTACTAGGAAGTACTTGAAAATTGGTATTGTGTTCATATCATTATCAAACATAACATTTTTCATATTTTCCTCATATTCTTGTTCATGGTTGAAAATTGAAATGTAATGTCACTATCATAGGTCCACTTTTCAATGGTCCCGTGAGAAGAAGGGGCTAATAAGAATGAAGCTAATGCTAATGAAAAGAAAGTTAAGAGCAATTATGAAAGGTGAAATGCATAAGAATAATAAAAGGGATCAAACGCCACAAATGCCAAGGAAAATTGAGCAATGCCCCCTTATATGAGGCCATCACCCTAAATCCTATGCATTAAATAATCCATCAAAAGCAAGGACTAATGAAGTATCCCAATGTCCCATGCAATGAACTGCATATGAACAAAGAACACAATGAAAAGAACTATAAATGTGTATTTATATGTGCTCATTGTGAAATAAAAGCAAGATGCCTTAAATTCAATATCAGAGAAAAGAAAGTTAAAAGGTAATGTTAAAGGGGTGGAAAAACATAGTGCCAAGGAAAGGGTAACTCAAAACATCAAGGAATTCCTCTAGAAAGGCACTCATGGGATGAATATTCATTGACCTTACTTGACTATGTGAGACAACTAATTAACACCTCCTCTTCCCCTTACCATACTCATCTTACACTTCACATATCCCTTCATGCACTTTCCAGGACCTATTTCCTTCCTTGCATCATGTTGCATGTGATAGGGGTAAGTAATAGTTGTATCGTGTATATACTTTGTAAATTGTATTAAACATTGAGTTATTGTGAAGTTCAATGGGGATTTTTGGTGTGATCTAACCTAATGACCTTGTATATGTCATGACTCACTTATTATACTATTTTGGAAGTATGTATATCGGATGTATGATAACAAGAGCCCACATAGATGATGATACACCATGATGGAGAGGACCTTCTTATTGTGATGATGATAATTACACTCTCCTTCCATTATTCTAAAGGGAATTCTCTTGATTTGGCGATGATTTGGACCATTTTTTAGGATGTTAAGTGTCTTAGTGACCTTGTACCTCTTGGCGAGGGGATGATGCCCCCATGATGGCATTGCACCTATGTTGCATGAAACTTTTAGGAACGCGACGTTGCGGGCCATACCCGTACCCGAAACTCGGCCAAAACTAGACCATCATGTAATCATTTATGAGAGTTAAAATAGACTTGGCTTTCCTTCTAAATTGTCCTATATGGGTCTTATTCCTATTTTCTTGCAAGATAATGTGCTATTCACTTATTTATAAAATTATTTTTGTTAATATATACATATATGATGTTTCAATCGACGTTTCCATTTTTTGTAGGTGACATTTTTAAACGTACCCGTTTCGGAAACTTCAAACCTTTCAACACTCAATGCAACTTAGCATTGAACTTTCTTGATAGACGTTGAGCCTTCTCTTAACGGTGATGGATATGATAATGATAGCACACCCCTTTATAGGGGTCATGCACCTTTTCCATTAATGACCTCAAGCCCTAGCTTGAGGGCACTAGTCTTTTGATAAGCACTACCTTGATGATGACATATGATAACTTTTGGATCCGACCTAGCTTGATGAGGACACGTTCGGGCACCTTGTAATGATGAGAGTCGAGACATGACCTTTGGAGCATTATTACCCCTCTTTGGAGATGACATCACACTCATTTCACTCATGCACTCACACCTGTGACTCCTGGAGGGTACTTATGATGGATGACTTGTATTTATATTTACTCATTGATGAGGCATTGTTGGGGATCTTGCTTGACCTATCCACCTTGTATCATGGATTCTTATGTTTTTTGGCGCTTTTAGCTACATATTAGCTTGGAGAGGTAAAGTGCTTGGTTTCTCTCATATAAATAAGGGGAGTGCTCACCTCATTTTATCATTGCACATTGTAGAGATTCATCTTCTTTTGGGTTACTATCTTTTATCTCTAGTTCAATATGGATGTGAATGGTCTCTCTTTTCATCCATGATTATTGGTGAACTTTAATGGATGCATGCTAATTGAGTAAGTTAATTTTCTTGATCTTCTTTATGTTGATGGATAAGGGTTATTAAGTAATCACCAGTGTTTTGATATTTTTATCTCATTATGTTCCCTAGACAATATTTTTCATCAAAACCTTTGAAGTGACCTAAGTGAAGCTCCCTCCCTTATTTATCCTTGAAGATTGTAGGACGCCTAGGTCAAACTCCTAAGGGCACAAGTGGGTCTCCCTTAGTCTTTGAATCTATATCCATTCGATTTTCCTTCCATGCGTGTTGATCATGACTCTATATGCCCTAGATAGAGAAACACACTAGTCTTCTCCCTTGTGTCAATCTTACTATTTTAAAATCATTTTTTGATGTTCTTAGCAAAAATAGGGATTAATTACAGCAGAATCTTTTATTTTCAGCATATAATAACTTGGATGTCTAAGTCCTAGGGTTAGGGAGTGCCTGATTGTAAAATACAAAGTCTCATATTTAATGCATTTTTCAGCCAATTTCTGAGGCTGAAGTCTTGGTTTTTTATTGTTGTTTATGTTCTTTTACCACAAAAAAAATTGTTGTAATTAAGCCTTTATTTCACTCTTATTATAACTTTTTTTTAACTTTATTATCAGAGAATCTAATAAACTCGTTTATTGCAGCAATTTCCCATTTTACAAGCTAGTTTGCCAAAACACTGTGTAATTTCTTGATTATGTGTGTTTGGGGACCTTAGCCTTTAGAATAGCCATAGGACCCTTTGAACTCAAAAATCTGAAAATCACCTTCCAAAACCACCATAAACCTTAATTGTTTTACCCTTTGGAGTGGTGGTAATAAAACTTAAAAGTAGAAGCCTTGGGAACTATTGACTCTGTTTCACTGGGCCATCAGATCCCTAAGATCTACTAGGTAAGCATCCCTTGTTTTGGATTGTCTTCCATTAGTAAAACAAGGGGAGTGGGTGACAGTGCTGATTCTCACCTGTTACTCATTGTCTTAGTCACTTAATGAGGCTTTGCACTAAGGTACAAGATTTTGTTATAACAAAGCCCATGATGTCCAATTCGGATGAGATGTCCTAAATGTAATCTATGAATATGAAGCATTGCCTCTAGAAATACAAGGGACCCCCAAACCATTGTGCCAGTGAGTGATGCAATGAATTTAAGTTGCAGTGTGAACCTAAGACTTGCAATCTAGTCATTGTGTGGACCATTAGAGTTGCAAAATTGTTCTTGAAACACCATACAAGGCAGAGCATACTCTGTAAACGTCTATACATTTGCAGTTTTTTAGTTAACTTGGTCAGTTTTTGCACAAAACTTTGAGTTCACTCTTTGTATGTGATCTTTGCTTAGTATCGTTTGATTTTTATTATCCATTACGTTAACTTGGAATACTTATCAATAATATGTTAAATGTTTAAATATCATCCTATTGGCACTAAGATTGCAGCAGACTTGATTAGCATGTAACAGTGCTGACAAGAGCAACATTTGGAGTAATAGTGCAGAGATCCATCATTATCAGAACTGAACCACATTGACAAAACTAACCAATTGGATCAAATATGGGCAATTTTCAATCAAAACCAGCATCCCTTACTAGAAAAGCCTCCCCTGCAATAAGAGTAGAGATGCAACGTTATCCTGATACCTAGCAAGCAGATAAAACCAACCAAAAACAGATTCAAAAAGAGCTAGGGAGAAGTTCAAGTTTACATGATACTAAAAACCCTCGTTTTGAAAAATCCTCTTCTTTTATTGCTGTTAGGACCTTTAGCGTCGCAATGATCCCTCCTAGATAAGAGACTGTTCTTGGCACGTCCAATTCTAACAGGACTAGGCTTGACTCATACATTGTACCCAGCACCGCCCCTCATCCTCAGCCCACCCATTGATAGTGAATGGAAAAGCAAGTTGCTTGGGA
This sequence comes from Pinus taeda, assembly GCA_000404065.3. NCBI lineage: Eukaryota > Viridiplantae > Streptophyta > Pinopsida > Pinales > Pinaceae > Pinus > Pinus taeda. The sequence continues at coordinate 30,117 of APFE031574882.1, read as the reverse complement.
ACACACGGCGAGATTGGTGGCACGATGTAGAAGTACCTTTCGATCTTACAGACTCCCCATCTGATCGATATCATCCTACGATAGATGCTTTCATGTAATTCAGGCTTCAGGCTTCAAAGCCACTGGTTTTGATCATATTAGGGGACTGCTTTTACAAAACAAGGGTCAAATAGTAGATGAAAACCTTGTGAAACTCAAACAATCGTGGAGTAAAACACGATGCACCATCAGACAGACCCCATGCAATTCTTAATATTCCCATTTCTTGCCCATGCGGAACTATGTTTCTCAAATCAGTCCATGTATCCAAGCTAATGAAGGATGCATGGAGTAAAATAGGTTGTACCATCAGACAGACTGATGGTAAACCCCATGCCATTCTTAATATTCCCATTTCTTGCCCATGGGGAACTATGTTTCTCAAATCAGTCCATGTATCCAAGCTAATGAAGGATGCATGGAGTAAAATAGGTTGTACCTGTTAGCGCTTGAAATTTCACCTCAGGCTGAAAAAGGTAAACTCCAAGGCAACATCAAACCACTTAGCCTCGTAGCTAGCCCTACGGTGCAGGAGAGGGCTCTCTCCGGTCTATCTCGGCAAAGATCTTCAACGGGCAGAGACAACCAATAAAGAACACTGATTTTAGGTTAGTAAACTGATAAAAAGGTTTGATTTGGGATTTTTAGGGTTTTGGTGGAAAATTGGGGAAAGGCAATTTTGGGTGCGGGGATTGGACACAGTTTTCGCAGGGGGTTCTTTGGGGCAAGGTAGGAGACTGTATTGATGCCTTTGATAGATTTGGATGGATGAGAATTACTGGTGAGGAGCTAAGGAGAGCAAGCAATCACCTTGAATTCTCCTTAAACAGCTGAAAACATTGATATTAAGCAAACTTAAAGGCAGAGCATAGCAACCATGAATTCTACCTTAACACTTCATTTGCCTAATTTGCAGAAGGAAAAGTAAGAAGATGATTCACATAACAAACTTACAAGTACAAAGAGAAGCACACCATCAATACATGTAACCACAGGAATCCCAAAAAGGACTGCAAAACCCTGGTCTTTCTTCCTTTGCCAAAATGCAGTGATACAATCAGTAATACAATAGAAGCTTTCTCCCTTAAGAGTCCAACCATGAAAATGACCAAGAAATTACATAAATAGGCAAGCTAACATCTTTCCTTGCCTCTAGGGGTCGAGCTCACTATCCTAGGAGCTGTTTCAACCAATTCCAAACTGAGCACTGAAATCTAGGCAGTCAAAACAACTTGCCTCTATAAGCTAGGAAACCAATTCATTCATTAAATTTTTGCCTTTTTTATGAATGAATCTTCTAGAAGAGATAAATAAATGTCAAAGTATCATAAAATTACATCATTTACATCAAGGAGGATCAAAATCCACTCCAAAAAGTCAAACCTAGTCAAAACTGCGTTTTGTTGAGCTGTAGGTGCATTTCTGTGAAAATACCCTGATGCGTAGCGCCCTGAATCTCAACGTGTAGCGCGCCTTTGGGCATGCTTTTGAGGCACTTTTCGGTGTCCAACTCAGGAAAAAGTGGGCTTGTTGGAAAGGTATGGCTGTCTACTTTCCAACCCAAGTGTAATTTCTGAATTTGGTGACCATTTGCCCCTCCAAAATTGCAATCTCCCAAGACTGCTTCCCGTGTGTCAAAAAGGTGGCAGAAAGTCATTTTTTTGCTTGTTTTTTGACCTTCTGGAGGCTCAAAACTTGGTGAAATTTCTTGGCAATTGCTGAGCAAGTGCATTTTTGCATGAAAAATCCAAAAATGCTGATTTTTCATGAAAATGAGTTGCCCATCTTCAGGGTAGCGCGCGGCACGCTACGCGTTGGGGAAGAAAACCTGTTTTTTGCCCAAAAAATTCACAAATGACCAAAAATACTCAATTTTTTTTGAAATTTGTGCAGAAGGTAAGTCATTTAGCACCATGCTCCTTCAAGGAAGCCTTAGCCAAGATGTGGAGGGGATTGGGCCTTTTTCTTCGTTTAGTGCCTTGGCCAACCGTCCTTTGAGCACCTTCATTTTTCCCTTACATACGTGCATTCGAGCCCAATAATGATTCTTCCTGTGGCAGAGCATATCTTTGTCTCTATTGGCTTTCACCAACAATCTTTCCAAGTGAGTGTTCACCCGAGTAAGCATGGATTCCCGATCTATGGGTGTCAAATCACCGGGTCTCCTACGTGCCAATTCCCAGTCTTCACAAATCTTCCGCTACTCATAAAGCTCGTGCTCATCCTCCAATTGTTTGTTGTGCTGCTCTAAATAGTTAATTACCCATTTTGCCATCTGCAATTTCTTGTGCAACGACTCATTCTCGGTCCTTTGCTCTTGGATGATCTCCTTGAGCTTTGAGGTAGGAGAGCTAGCCTCAATATCAATGACATGTGTATCTGGACCTGCTGAAGGGCCCTCATCAATCATGGGCCTCTTGCCCCTCTCTGATACCTGTGCTGCTGTCGGAAGCGAGGCCCTTTCCACCTGGTGTGGAGATAACACTCATGGTGCTGATGAAGAAGGCGAGACCCCTTCCACCTGATGTGGAGAAAATACTCGTCGAGCTGATGCAAATAAGGCCCTGTGGCCTCTCTGATATGTGACCAATGGAGGGGAGCTAACATGTCTGGGCTCAGGGATGTCATATTACTGTGAAGGTCCTCCCTCCTCATGAACAACCTCAGGGGGTGGTGGCGCTGTGAAGAAATCTCGAGAGATGAAATCCTCCGATGGAACACCTTGCTGGGCCAACTGATGCATGACCACAATATTGATCAAAGCATAATGGTAGATGCTCCTGTGTTGCTGTGCTGGGCTCTTTCTCTGCACCAAGGGCACCATCCTCTCAATATTCCGACACATGAAGAAAGGAATGTTCATCATCCGTACCCGTGTGAAATGCATCAAAAAGCGGATATGATACGAATACAAACGTGAAAATCTGCCCTCACAAGTGAAATAGCGAATGATGAGCCTCATCAAGGGTGCATACTCATCCCTCAAGAATCTGAAAGGAAACACACCAGTTAGGTGCCTCATATATACAGGTTTAATGTAGGGCTCACGCTGGAATCTATCCAACAGCTGGCGCTTGTTCCACTCTTCTCCAACATTGGGTATCCCCCTGTTGCTTGAGCAACAATCTCAAGTGACAATGTAAAATCCACCCCTGCAAGATTCACATGCCCGTTGTGCAAATGCAAAACAAACAAGCGGACCAATTCCCTGTGGTGCTGAATTTGGGAAATTCTCTCGCAATATCCATAGCATGATTGATGAAGGAAACATGTGACTGCAAGTGGACAAGCTTGCAAATAAGCCAAAGAGGTGGGCTCCTCTCTCACATGCTGACCACCCTTACCACCCCTGTGAGGCCTCCTTGGCACCTCAACCTCCGGTGTTGACTCACGGTCATCACTTTGCTCATAGTCTGTTTCGGTTTCTGACATGGTTTCAAGAGCAAAATGGCTGAAATGTACTGCTGCTTCTGCTCAAATGACCTGCTGGTTTGACTATTTGAATGCTGCTCCAAGGGGACAAAAAACACAAGGGAGATGTTAGGGAGGGGGAGTTTTGAGGGGATTTGGGGAATATATATATATATAAAAGGGAATTTAGGGAAAGAATTGTGACATATACATCATCACATAATCATAATTTGCATGGGTTTGATAGGAGGTAGGGTTTAGGGAGATTTGATTGAATTTTAGGGATAGGGGTAGGGTTTTAGGGCTTTTGATATTTTTGTTAGGGAAATTGTGTGAAAGTGACAAGGG